>MU260878.1:35000-37500 GCA_020310875.1 Ceratopteris richardii | reverse complement strand
GGGTACCAAGTCCCAAGTATCACTCTCCTTGAGAGCCTCCATTTCTTCATCCATTGCTTCCTTCCATTCTGGTTTAGTAATGGCTTCCTCAAATGTACCTGGTTCTTCACTTAAGATATCCTTTGCAAGATATACAGAGTGCTTGGTTACAAGTGAAGTATCATACCCATACCTAATTGGTTTCTTCTTTTCTCTTGAAGATCTCCTCATAGCTTGAGTTGAAGATTCTGGATTGTCTTCAAGTTGCTTCATTTTCATCTTCCCTTTGGATTTCCAAGCTTTGAATTCTTCAATATTGATGGTGTCTTCATCATCTGAACTTGTGTCCTCATTCTGAGTTGGTTCTTGTCTGTCAAGCTTTGGAAAGTCTTCTTCCATATCATAAGGTAGGCTAACTTTCCTGCACTCATTATCATACCATGAATCATTTTCATCAAAGATTACATCTCTGCTTACCTTGAAGCCTTTGTTTGAGGGGTTATAGAACCTGTATCCTTTCTGATTCAAATCATAACCAATAAAGATACACTTTTCAGCCTTGGGGTCTAGCTTTCCCCTTACCTGTGAGGGAATATGCACATATGCAACACACCCAAAGATCTTGCAATGATCCAGAGATGGTCTTTTACCATGCCAAGCCTCATAGGGTGTCATTCCATCAAGTGTCTTTGATGGCAACCTGTTGATTAAGTATGTGGCAGTAGATACACTCTCTGCCCAAAGATAATTTGGTAATTTTTTTTCATTAAGCATAGACCTAGCTGTCTCCACAATGAGTCTATTCCTTCTTTCAGCTACCCCATTTTGTTCAGGTGAGTACCTTGTGGTAATCTCCCTTTTGATGCCTCTTTCCTGCAAGAACTCTTCAAAGTCATTGGAGAAGTATTCTCCACCACCATCTGACCTTAGCCTCTTCAAATGTCTACCTGTTTGATTCTCAACTAATGCAAGATATCTTTTGAAACAATTAAATACTTCATCTTTATGTTTCATGAAGTACAGGACAGTCCATCTGCTATAATCATCTATAAAAGATACATAGTACCTTGATCCAGATATGGATGGCTCCTTGCTTGGTCCCCAAACATCTGTATGCACCAATTCCAAGTAGTCTTCATGCATAAAACCTTTTTTGGTATATGGCAATCTGTGTGACTTACCAAATTGACAAGCCCCACACTTGTATATCATGTGTTGCTTGGATACATTAGGTATTCCAAGCACACATTGATCTCTGCTCATTTGTTTTATGGTCCTCTCTCCAATGTGACCTAATCTCTTGTGCCACATCTCCAATTCTGATAGAGTTTGGTCCTTGTAGTTGTATAATGCAATGCTCTTAGTATCCTCAAGTTCAAAGGTAAATAACCTACCTGATTTCTCTCCCTTGGCTATCCTTCTGAATCCATGTCTTGGATCCTCCACATATGCACCATGTTGAGTGAACCTGACTTGTAGACCTTTTTCAACAATCTGTCCTACACTCATCAGATTTTTGGTGATTGTTGGAACATACAATACTCTGCTTAGCAAATTCTGATTACCATCACTTGTTTTAACATTACCTACTTTAATCACTGAATGTTTAGTGTCATCACCTGTCTGCACTTGGTGCTTGCCTTTAGGTTCTTCCAAATCAGAGAGTAAGGCAACATTCCCAGCTACATGGTTAGAGCAACCTGAATCAATATAGAACAAATGATCATCATTGATACCTGATTTAGATGTCATGTTCATAATCAACAAGGAATCATCTTGATCCTCTGCATAATTGTTGTAATCCTTTCTGTTCCTGTATCCTCCTTGATAATTGCCATTGTGATTGTAGCTATTGTTGTAGTTGTTGTTATAATTATTGTTGTAGCCATGGTATCCTTGAGATTGATTGAACCTGCCTCTGCCTTGGGAGTATCCTCCTCTTTGGTGACCTCTTCCTCTTTGGTTCTTGTAGTTTTTGTAGCATTCATCTGTAGTATGATTAGACAAGCCACAAATATTGCATGGAGATTGATTATAGGGTCTCCCCCTACCTGACTTACCTCCTCTGCCCCTACCTCTAGATGATCTACCTCTCCCTGCATAGTTTGCTTGGGAGGTGGATCCTTCTTCATCAACCTTCTTGCTTTTACCCTTGTCTTTAGACTTCTTATCAGTATATAGGGCAGAGGGATTGTTACCTTTTGATTGCTCTCCATTCTTTGTGATCTTTGCTTCATGTGTAAAGAGTTGTCCAATCAGAGTTGTTAGATCAGGTGCTTGGATGTCCATGTATAAGTCCATTGCAGTGGTAAAGCTCTCCCACTTGTCATCTGCTTTGAGTCCATTGATCACTTGTCTAACAATTTGCTCTTCTTCAATCTCTTCTCCAACACTTGCAAGTTGATCTGCTATATCTTTGACTTTGGTGACAAAATCTGAAACACATTGTTTTGATTGCTTCCTAAGAGTTGTAAACTCAATCCATAGCTGATTCTTTCTGGCCCTTGTGCTTGATGAGAAG
>MU260878.1:0-5000 GCA_020310875.1 Ceratopteris richardii | reverse complement strand
ACACACCAACAAGTGGTATCAGAGCAGATAAGGTCCTCGAGAAGTAAAGGAGAGCAGATACAAGAAGATTTGAAGAGTTCTTTATCAAAGAAGGAGGAAGCTGAGGTGTTCAACAACCAAAGTCATCAGAAGAGTATTTCGAAGTTGCTCCCAAGGGTAAAGGTCTACAAAAGGTATCAATCTTTAACCTTACACTTACAGGTTGAAGCAGAAGCAAGGATACCATGGCAGATCATGTGTCCATTGACAAATTGGACAGAGATAACTATCCTGCTTGGGTAATGAGGATGGAGGCCTTACTTATGAGTAAGGACTTAATGGTATATGTGACAGGTGAAGAGGAGAAGCCTAAATTTGAAGATGAAAGTCATCCAAGGAAGGAAGAGCTAGAAGCTTTGAAGCTATGGCAGAAGAGAGATGCAAGTGCAAGAGCTTATATATACAACACTATTACAGATCATTTATTGCCACACATCAGAGGTTTAGAAACAGCTGAAGATATTTGGAATGCTTTGGAAGATCACTTCCAAAACACCACTAAAGCTAGGAAAGCTAGCTTATGGTCAGAGTTCACCACATTCAAGAAGAAGCAAATCAGAACATTAGTGATTATGTCACTAAGATGAAAGACTTGGCAGATAGCCTTGGATCTATTGATGAGGATATTGAAGATCATAGGTTGATAGCTCAATTACTTGCAGGATTAAGAGGTGATGAAAGGTGGAAGCCTTTTGTACTTTCAACAGAACTCTCATTAAACCATTATGTGCCAGAATTGAATCAATTACTTGGATTGATGCTTACATTTGAGCAAGACTTAAAGTCAGATGGAGACAAAGGTCAAAGTTCTGCAATGTATGTGAAGAACAAAAAGAAAGGAGATAAAGGCAAAGCAAAGGATGAAGAAGAGTCAACAACTCAAGCAAATTATGCAAGAGGAAGAGGTTTTGGCAGAGGCAAAGGTCGAGGTAATGGAAGAGGTAGAGGTAATCAGAACAATAACAAGAAGACATGTTGGATTTGTGGATTGAGCAATCATCTAGCATATGATTGTTGGCACAATCAACAAGGAGCAAGCCAAAATCAGAACAACAATGGCAGAGGAAGAGGTGGAAGGTTTCAGAATCAATTTCAAAGAGGAAGACATAATTCAAGAGGAAGTTTTGGTAGAGGTGGTGGAAGAAATTGGAATCAGAACCAATCATACAACACTACATATTACAATTATGCAAATGATACCCAGAATGACAACCATACAACATTGATGATGAATTCAATTAGTTCATCAGAGAAGGAGGATCTCAAGGTATTCTATATTGACTCTGGTTGTTCAAATCATTTATCAGGTAATATAGAATTATTGTCAGAATTGGAAGAAGGAAATTCAAGTCATACAGTACAAACAGGTGACAATACAAAACATAATGTGCATTCAATTGGAAAAGTGAAGTGCAGGAGTGGAGCTGATTTATTAACAAATGTTTTGTATGTTCCAACAATACCAAAGAATTTGATTAGTGTTGGACAAATAGTGGAAAAAGGTTTTCAAGTCAGATTTACAAATGAAGGGGTATTTGTTGAAGATCCAGAGGATGCATACAAACCCATTGTTTGTGGTAAGAAGGAAGGTAGACTTTTTACTCTCAAAGTGCAAGGAAATGTTGGTCAAGCCCTAATTACACATGGTGATGAAGTAATTACAGAGTTAGATCTTTGGCATAAAAGATTGGGACATTTCAATGAAAGAGGAATCAAAACTATGGTGGAGAATCAATCTGTATTGGGACTACCAAATGTAAAGAATCAACATATGATATACAAGTGTGAAGCTTGTCAGATGGGAAAAGCTCATAGACAACCATTTCAGAAGAAAGGTTTCAAGCATGATGGTTTGCTTGAACTCATACATACAGATGTATGGGGACCAACAAAAGAAGGTTCAATAAATGGATCTAGGTATTATGTTTGTTTATTGATGATGCTACAAGGTGGATAACCCTTTATGTTCTAAAGGAAAGATCAGAAGTCTTTGGAGCCTTCAAACATTTTCATGCTTATGCAGAAAGAGTTACAGGTCACAAACTCAAGAGGCTAAGGTCTGATGGAGGGGGAGAATACTTCTCCCAAGAATTTAATGACTATCTTTGGAATGCAGGTATCAAGAGAGAGATAACTTGCAGGTATACACCTCAACATAATGGGGTGGCAGAAAGGAGGAATAGAACATTGGTTGAATTTGCAAGAGCAATGTTAAAGGAAAGAATTGCCCTAATTATCTTTGGGCTGAGGCTATAAATACAGCCACATACCTTGTGAATAGGTTACCATGTGGAGTTTTGAATGGTATGACCCCTTATGAAGCTTGGTGGGGTAAGAAACCAACACTTGATCATTGTAAAGTGTTTGGGTCAATTGCCTATGCTTATGTACCATCACAACTCAGACATAAGCTTGAACCAAAGGCAGAAAAATATGTGTTTATTGGGTATGATGAAAAACAAATGGGTTATAGACTATGGAGTCCTTTAACTAAACATTTTATTGTTTCCAGAGATGTGACTTTGATGAACAGAAGAGTTGGTATGCAGATAAAGAATGTGATCTTGAAACATTTGAAGAAGAGATAAGAAGGAGTGCAAGAGGTAAATCACATATGCAGATAGATGGAGATGAAGAACATATGCAAGCAAGCACATCAAGAGTTGGATCATATAGAAGGAATGAAGATGGACCAATATTTGATGAAGAAGTACATCCAGATAGACATGAAGAGTGTGAACCAAGAAGGTCAACCAGAATAAGGAATCAACCTACAAGGTATTCATATGACACTTCTTACTTGACTCAGAAAAATTATGCTTACATGGTTAAGGAAGATGAAGAACCTCAAAGCTATGATGAAGCAAAGGGTAAGAGACATTGGGAAGTAGCAATGAAGGAAGAATTTGATGCTCTTGAAGAGAACAAAACTTGGGAACTTGTCCCAAAACCTAATGGTAAGAAAGTGATTGGAAACAAATGGGTTTACAAAGTTAAGAAGCATGCAGATGGAACTATAGCCAGATACAAAGCTAGATTGGTGGTTAAAGGCTATGCTCAAACATTTGGCATAGATTATGATGAGACATTCAGTCCTGTGGCAAAGATGTCAACCATAAGAACAATCATTGCCATTGCAGCATCAAAAGGATGGACATTGAGTCAATTGGACATTAAGAATGCATTTTTGAATGGATATATATCAGATGAGGTTTACATGGAGCAACCTCAAGGGTTTGCAGATCATAAGTTTCCAAATTATGTTTGCAGGTTGAGAAGAGCCCTTTATGGTTTGAAGCAAGCTCCAAGAGCTTGGAATTATAGACTTGTAAAGTATCTTAATGACCTTGGGTATCAAAGTTCAAAGGCAGATGCAAGTTTACTTATCAAAAGAACAGATGAAGGTATGATCTACATTTGTATATATGTAGATGACATTATAATTACAGGTACCTCAAATGAAGGAATCAAGGAGGTGAAGAAGCTACTTGAAAGAGAATTCAAGATAAGTGATCTAGGAAAATTGTCATATTTTCTTGGAATGGAAATCACTTATGCAGAGCATGGCATTTATGTATCACAAGAAAGGTATCTCTTGAATCTTCTAAAGAAGTTCAACATGGAGAATTGCAGAGAGGCATCTACACCATTAGAAGTCAATCACAAACTCAGTAGATATGTTGGTGCAGAGTTCAAAGACATGAGGAAGTATCAATCTTTAGTTGGAAGTTTGATTTATGCAACTCTAACAAGGCCTGATCTTAGTTATGCAGTTGGTGTTCTTTCCCAATTCATGCATTGTCCAAAGGATCCACATTGGATTGCAGGTCAAAGAGTCCTTAGATATATCAAAGGGACTTTGAAAGAAGGATTGTATTATCCTTTTACATCAGATATAAGATTGAGAGCCTATAGTGATTCAGATTGGGCAGGAAGTCAAGATGACAGAAGGTCTACTCATGGCTACATGATATACATTGGAGATAAGCTTGTGAGTTGGTGTTCAAAGAAACAACACACAGTGGCCTTATCATCAACAGAAGCTGAATACAAAGGACTTGTGGAAGCAGCAAAGGAAGTCATATGGATGCAGACATTATTCAAAAGCTTGGGAATTGATCAAGGTATACCCATTATTCATGGAGATAACATGAGTTCATTATATCTTGCAGCAAATCCTGTGTTTCATGCAAGGACAAAGCACATAGAGATACAGTATCATTTTCTTAGAGAAAAGGTAATGGAGAAAGAATTTGAAGTGGTGTATACTTCCACAAAAGATCAATTGCAGATATTATGACAAAAAGCTTGGATGGAGTAAAGACAAGTAAGTTCAAGGAGATGGCAGGAATAAAAGAGAAGAAGATTATGTGAAGAAGTCAAATTATGCTAATTAGTGATTGAGGGGGAGCTGTTGGGGCTTCACTCACTAATTAGGCATTGATATATGAAGACATATGGAGACATATGATGGAGGAAAGAAGAAGTGAAGGAAAGACCTACAGAAAATCAAGCCTAAGTGAAGGGACAATTTCACTATTGTAAATTAGTGCAACATTAGAGTCTAGATTTGTAATTGATCTTTAGAACTTACGAGTTCAAGTCTAGATGAATGTAAACCATAGGTATATAAGTTAATTTGAGTCAGAAACATGTATGAGAGAACTAAATTTTGTAGTTTGAGGGAGTAGAGAAAAGTCGTGTAATTTCTGAGAGAGATGGTGAGAGAAAACTTCTGAGTCTGATAGAGTTTTCCATGGCTGTGAGCAAAATTAGGCCAAGCCATTTTGTACACACCTTCTCTGATAATCAACACATGTTTGTGTAGAATCATTGTGTCTAATTCCTATTGTACATTGAGTCTCAAGTCATTTCATATGACTATGAAAGTTAGTTGACAGTTACGACTTTTCTGGCGCACATTTGACTGATCTTCTGAAGGTCAGATCTCGAAGCATGGT
>MU260877.1:0-147579 GCA_020310875.1 Ceratopteris richardii | reverse complement strand
GGTGGTGGTGGGGGTGGAGAAGGTGGTGATGGGGGTGTGGGGTGTGAGATGGTGTGTCTGAACGAAGGTTTCAACAGAGAGGTCAATGGTGGTGGTGGGGGTAGCTGTGGTTTCAATGGTTACTTCTTGTTCTATGACAGGTATCGTGATAGTCTTACCTGCTGTGGTAATGTGTCAACTCTGCGTTTGTCATACCTCACGGACTGGCGGATGCTGTATGAACAGCCTCTCGAACTCCTAAAGATTCTGACACTAATTTGAGGGTGTCAATAAAATGTTGATCCACCCCATCATCTGATAGCATTTCTTGCATCAAAGCTTGGCCTGACACAAGAGAGAGTTGATGCCTTTCTTGTACTGCTTTGATTGTATCGTATAACCTTTGTAGCTGAGTTGTGTATGTAGGTGCACCTACAAGTTCTGGCACTTCTTGTTGCTCATCTTGATGCTCTTGATCATAATCCTCCTCATCTTCCTTGTTCTTCATCTTCATCATCCTCTTCGTTTGTTTCAACTATGGTAACAGGTACCTAGGAGGTTGTTGCCTGCATTTGCACATTCTCCACTTGTTGTGCCTCTTCTGCCTCCAGCTCTACATCTTGTAACAATTGTTCGAAGTCTTCATTTGTGAGTTCTTCCAAAGGTGCGCCACCGCGAAATTCAAGATCGGTTGGGATGGGAGGAAATATCAAGTTAGGACCATCGGTGCTGCGTCTTGGAAGTCGGAGTGTGAATGGCCGGACTCTTCGGGGTGGAGGGGTAACATCTGGTGTTAGGGTGGCTCCACGTGGTTGAGCACAAGGGACTTGGACAGTTCCTCTCATCTTCTTAGAAGGGGGTCCAGTGGACGTCCTGCCTCTAAACTGCTCCACTCGATTCCACATCAGGGCTCGTTGAATAGGGATGTCGTAAGCCAAACATCTATAAATGATTCGAGTCAGAGCGCAACATCCATATAAAACATGCTTCCGCGGCCATCATTTATGGGCTAGGTGTATCTGATAAATTATCCAGTGGGGTAAGTTGATGGTGAGGCTCTATGTCTCTGCCACTAAACCATATCTTTTGGGTGGCATGGTGAATCTATCTTGGGCAGGAAAAGCAAAGTGTTGCATGCACATGCGAAGGTGTATTGCAATATTAGGCGTCATGGATACCATGTCCTTGAGTTTAGTGAGGGTTCGATTCTTCATGTAATCAGGCACGAGGGTCTCCTTTTCTATTGGAATATGCATTCCTCGCATGTCTAGGGCCTCTCTCACTAAGTTGTTTGAGAGCCTAAGAGCTCATTTCCTTTTGTCAGAGATGGAGCACAAATGAGCTTGCACCTTTTGGGGTCTTGCTTGGAGTTAAGGTATTGATGAGATAGTAGCATCGCATGAAGTCAGGCTTTGGGAGCCGGGCACTGAAGTATGCATCCAATCCTGCCTTTTCCCATACCGAACGTAGACCTTCTGCATTTGTAACTTCTCAAATTCCCTTGTAAAGAAATGGTATTTACCTTGCTTCCCATTGAACTCCAACTCTGATTCCCATAGTATGTTCCCTCTCCCAAGGGTCCTGCCACTTCACTAAACTAGTGGGAAGCTTTTCCTACGGGCATGGTATGGCCACTGGGAGGGTCCGCTATAGGTATGATTTTGATGGCCTGCAATTCTTCTGGTCTTTCATTTGTCTCAGGAAAAACGGGTAACTGTCTAAGTCCACCACTTGCTGGCTCGTTTCTGTTTGAGAGCTAGTTCCTGCCGTATCTGCCATGTTACTTCTTGCCTCCTGACTCTGTGAGAAGATAGAAACAGGTGTTACCATTGTAAAGGACAAGATAGAACCGTTTCTGTCCCCATTACAACATTAACATGAGGTTCGGAAGAGATTAGTAGGCTATTAAGTGCTCGGTGCTTGTGCGTGTAGTTAGGAATTGGGTAGACCTAGAAGCTAAGTGGAATGATGTAGTGATGAGAGTGATGAGTTAGTAAGTGGGCATGGATTTTCACTGGGTCTAGGGGTTTATTACAAGTTTTAGGTTGCCAATGCAGTGATGGGCTTTGATCTTGATTTTGTGGAGACTCTGAAGAGTTTGATAGGGGTATCTACTTGAAAATGAGGCTTTTTAGGGATTTACAAGTGATTCTACTTGTGCTCATGGAAGAATATGTGCCCGCGTGTGATGTATAAGAATGGGCATCAGATGTTCGAGTGAGTGAAAGATGTTGTACTGGGTGTGGCCTCGGTGTGGCTATTTGAGCCCGCAAGCAAGCCTTAGGCACCCAGATTTGTCGTGATTGGGCTGGCCTTCATCGACTTCTTGGGTACCCAAATAGACTTTACTTTCACAGAAGAATTTATGAAAGACTTCTTATTAGTGTCGTTTTGTCGATTACTAATAAGAGGTTTTGGCCGTGGGGTTGGCGTGGTCACAACAGGGTGTTTGCCTTTCCTCACCCACACTTGTTTCAACGGCTGAGACATTCTACTTCGCACGTGTTTTTGGCCACCACTATAGGTAGTACTCTACTCCTTCTGTATTTGATCTGTTGTCTGCCTTGGTTGCTGCATCCCTCTGGCCTTGGAAAAGAAGGGAGTGCCGCCTTATCCTTAATTCCGTTGTTGAGACAATCCTCTTTCTGCATCATTTAGTTTGGACAAGAATAGCATTATCAACTTCATGTGCGCCCCTAGAAGGACCAGGAGTTCGTGCATTACCTAGTTCCTTGAGTGCCTCATTTTCCAATTCAACTGTAATTTGACTATGATTTGCCCATACCTCAAGAAGTCACTTCTTAGGTTTAGGTTGACTGCATGATCATGCTTCGATAGGATTGACTTTTAAATTCAACTCTCGACAGTAGAAAGTTTAACTGCACTAGTGGCTGCACTTGAGTCAATCAAGGCCCGTACAGTTTTTGCATTAATTCCTTGTCCTCTCTCTGGTCACAAAAGGACGGCGATCAATTATTCTATGGGAACTTATTCGTGAGACTTCACACATTGCCATATGATATCCTAGGTCCGCATAGTCATCTGCTCTGAGCCGATCCCTGCCTTGTCTTCTCAACTTCATCCTTCTGATGCGTTCTAAAGCTTTCTGCTTGAGCTTCTTCTCGAATTCGCTTTTCTTCTTCTTTGCGTTCTTAGCAGTATTGAGTCGACTTAGCATCTCTTCTGTGAGAGGTTCTTGATACAACTTGACTCTGCATCCACTGATGTAGCTTGGGAGAATACGCCTTCTAAGGTGGCTAGTTGTACTGCTCCACTCGTAGAGATCCTATTTATTATCATAGGTGTTGGAACAAGCCAATCACAAATTGGTGATTATAGAGATCTTGAAGAAGACTTATGGTCAGAATGAAGTGAAGGAAGATACTTATGAAAGTGAAGAAGATTTCAGGATGATGTCTTGTACACATATGTACATATAAGTGAAGAATCTTGTAAGCTGAGTATAGCTAAGTCTTTAGGATGATTAGTAGCAATGTCATAGACGCGGGATGAGTCAAAAGTCCTGTATATATAAGTTAATGAGGACAAGAATATGTAAGAGAGTCATTTGTAGATGACAAACTTCAGAAAGAAGTGTAGAGAGTTTTTTTCCCAGAAAGTAGCGACGGGTTTTTTCTCTGAGTGCTCTCTGTCTGATCACGTGGATCAGAAATCCTTTTGTACACATCTAATTGAGAAGCTAATGAAGCTATGTCTAGAGTTTCAGAATCTAATTTCTCTCCTACTGTGAGAATGATCAATAGGAACATTCATATGTGAACTTTGGGAACTGAAGCCTGAGAGTAGCGCACTTTTCCGTCTCAGTATTTTGATCAGATCTGAGTGTATACTGTAAAGTTTTTGATGAGTGAGCACTTAAATTTAAGTTAGAAGATAAGGAAGCTATGGCTAAAAGCATTTAGCAAAACGGGTTTTAGATTGGGAGAAATCAACTTAAGAAGTTGACTATGTCGAAGGCGCAACTTCTGAGAGACATTTTCTGACATGTCTTTGATCTTAATGATCAAATTAAACTTTTGGTGATTAGTTTTGAGAACTAATGATTGACATGTTTGCGCAAAGGTATTGCGAATACTTGTGCATCATTTTCTTGAAGAAATTTGAAACTTTATGCAGGTAATGAAGTGGATTCCTGAAGCAGACTTTCTGAAGTAGACACTTCTTCACTCAGAGAAGTGTTGCTTGAAGGTTTGGTAAAGAAGAACATTGTTTGTGTAAAGTTTGGTTTATAACTGACATAGAAGTGTTCTTAAGTCAGTATAGATCAAACCTTTGGAGATTAAGAGGTCTCCAACAGTGGTATCAGAGCTGAAGGTGAAATACAAGAAAGAAAAGACAATTGAAGTTCCGACTGGTGCAGATATTGAAGATATTCCAAATCAAAGGAGGACAAGGACAAATTATTGAAGATAACTTGCAGAAGTTCAGAGCACGAGTTCGAAAGAATCAAGAAGGACAAAGACTATATTAAAGGTACACTTTCTCCTCATAAACCATAGTAATTGCAGATACAGAAGGTCAAGGATGGGAGAAAGCTTGCAGATTGATAAGCTAGATAGGGAGAACTATCCAGCATGGTCCATGAGGATGGAAGCACACCTCATGAGCAAAGACCTTATAGCATTTATTACAGGAGATGAAGAAAAACCTGAATTTGCAGATCCTAGTATTCCTACTAGGGAAGAGCTTGCAATGTTGAAGACTTGGATGAGAAAGGATGCTCAAGCAAGGAGTATCATCTACATGGCTGTAAATGATTACCTTCTACCTCACATTAGAGGTTTGGAAAGTGCTACAGATGTTTGGAATGCCTTGGAAGAGCATTTCCAAAATACAACTAAGTCAAGGAAGTCCTCACTATGGGCTGAGTTCACAACCTTCAAGAAGAAGAGCTCACAATCAATTTCAGATTATGTGGCAAGGATGAAGGATATTGCAGATAGCTTGGGAGCAGTGGATGAAGATATTGAAGAGGAAAAGTTGGTAAGACAAATACTTACAGGTTTGAGAGGAGATGAGAAGTGGAAACCCTTCATATTGTCCATAGAGTTGTCACTTGATCACTTTACTCCTGATCTTAATCAATTACTAGGTCACATGCTAACCTTTGAGCAGGATCTTAAAGGAGACAATGATAGAAGTACAAGTCAAGCTATGTACTCCAAGGACAAGAAAAAGAATGGCAAGGGAAAGCAATCAAATGATGATGAAGGGAATTCAAATCAAGCTAACTTCACAAAGGGAAAGATGAATTTCAGAGGTAAAGGAAGAGGAGGTAAGAACAAAGATAATGCTAAAGCTTGTTGGATTTGTGGCAGAACAAATCATTTGGCAAATGATTGTTGGTATAACAATCAAAATGGTGGAAGCAATAATCAGAGTTATAATCAAAGAGGTAGAGGAGGCAGAAACCAAAGAGGCAACTTCAGAGGAAGAGGTGGTAGGACATCATATGGTAGAGGAGGTGGAAGAAACTTCCAATCTCAGTCCTACAACAACAATTATTACAATTATGCATCAGATCAGAAGGATGACATGACTCTTATCTTGAATGCAACTCATGAATCAATGGGAGAAGATCAAGAGTGTTTTATATTGACTCAGGGTGTAGCAACCATCTGAGTGGGAATCTATCTTTGATGACTGATATGGAAGCAAGGGTGAATGGACATACAGTTCAAACAGGTGACAATACCAAACATAAAGTGGAGAGCATTGGATCAGTGAAGACAAAGAGTGGAAGTACACTTCTGAGCAAGGTACTTTATGTTCCTACTATTCCTAAAAATTTGATAAGTGTAGGGCAAATTGTGGAGAAAGGATATGAGGTAAGATTCACAAATGATGGTGTTTATGTACAAGATCCAAATCAGGGATATAGAAACATAATTGCAGGTAAAAAGGAAGGAAGATTGTTCACTCTCAAAGTCCAAGGTAATGTGGGACATGCATTATTTACCTATGGAAGTCAAAAGGTATCTGAATTAGACCTATGGCATAAAAGGCTAGGTCATTTCAATGAGAGAGCTATAAAGGAAATGTCGAAGAATCAGGTGGTGCTTGGATTGCCAAATATTGAAGGGCAACATATGGTGTACAAGTGTGAAGCTTGTCAATTAGGTAAAGCACATAAGAGTTCTTATAACAAATCAGGGTACAAGCATTCAAATATGCTTGATTGGTTCATACAGATGTATGGGGTCCCTCAAGGGACTATAGCATAAATGGATCCAGATATTATGTGTTGTTTGTTGATGATGCAACCAGGTGGATTACTTTGTATGTAATCAAGGATAAATCAGAAGTTTTCAAGACATTCAAACATTTTCATGCCTATGCAGAAAGGATCACAGGGCAAAAGCTTAAGAGGTTAAGATGAGATGGAGGGGGAGAGTATTTCTCTAAAGAGTTTGATGATTATTTGTGGAATGCAGGTATCAAAAGAGAAGTAACTTGCAGGTACTCCCCTCAACAGAATGGAGTAGCAGAAAGGAGGAATAGGACTCTTGTAGAGTTTGCAAGAGCCATGATGAAGGAAAAGAATTGGCCAAATTACTTATGGGCAGAAGCCATTAACACTGCAACATACCTTGTGAATAGGTTGCCTTGCAAAGCTTTGGATGGAGGAACCCCTTATGAAGCATGGTGGGGTAAGAAACCTACCCTTGATCATTGTAAGGTATTTGGATGTATTGCATATGCTTATGTTCCTTCACAATTAAGACATAAGCTAGAACCAAAAGCAGAGAAGTATGTGTTTATTGGATATGATGATAGACAGATGGGTTACAGGTTGTGGAATCCATCCACAAAGCAATTTCTTGTTACCAAAGATGTGACATTTGATGAGCAAAATACATGGTATGTAGGGTCACCAAATGATTTTACAGGTGTTGAAGAAATACAAAGGAAAGGAAAGGCAAAAGTAAAAGTGTGTGAAGAAATTGTTGATGAAGTTGACTCTAGAAGTAGAGTGCAGGATCATGTAGAAGAAGGGCCAAGATTTGATCCTAGAATCAAATGAGGCTGAAACTTCGAGAAGTGCAAAAATAAGAAGATCTACAAGGGAAAGGAAAGAACCTATAAGGTATAGTTATGATACATCTTTCCTAACAACAAAAGATTATGCCTACATTGTGAAGACAGAAGAAGATCCAACTACTTATGAAGAAGCCAAAGGTAAACAGAATTGGGAGAAGGCAATGCAGGAAGAGTATGATGCTCTACTTGAAAATGAAACTTGGGAATTAGTACCAAGACCAAAGAATCAGAAGGTCATTGGATGCAAGTGGGTATATAAAACAAAGAGGTTTGCAGATGGTAAAGTGTCTAGATATAAGGCTAGACTTGTGGTCAAAGGTTATGCCCAAACTTATGGGGTAGATTATGATGAAACCTTTAGTCCTGTTGCTAAGATGTCTACAATTAGGACATTGATTGCTATTGCTGCTTGCAAGGGATGGAAATTATCACAATTGGATGTGAAAAATGCATTTTTAAATGGATACATTGCAGATGAAGTATATATGGAGCAACCAGAAGGCTTCATGGAATCAATTGGATCAGATTATGTGTGTAAGCTCAAGAGAGCTTTATATGGGTTGAAGCAAGCCCCAAGAGCTTGGAATTACAGATTGGTCAAGTTCTTGAATGAATGTGGATTTCAAGCATCAAAGGCAGATAGTAGCTTGCTAGTGAAGGCAAGTGAAAATGGATACATTTATATGTGCATTTATGTTGACGATATTATTGTTACAGGAACAGATGCTCAAGGAATCAATGAACTCAAAAGACAAATAGAGAAGGAGTTTAAGATAAGTGATTTGGGAAATTTATCTTATTTTCTAGGAATGCAGATTGTGTATACTCAACATGGAGTATATGTTTCACAAGAGAGATATTTGAAGAATCTTCTAGTCAAGTTTAACATGGAAGATTGCAAGACCTCAACTACACCATTGGAGGTAAATCATAAATTAAGCAGGTATGGAGGTGAAGAATTCAATGACATGAAGAAATATCAGAGTTTGGTAGGTAGTTTAATCTATGCTACCTTGACAAGGCCAGATTTATCATATGCAGTAGGTGTGTTGTCACAATTCATGCATTGTCCAAAGAAGACTCATTGGATTGCAGCCCAAAGGGTACTCAGATATATCAAAGGAACCCTAAGTGAAGGTTTGTATTATGGTTTCACTTCTGACACAAGAATCAAAGTGTTTAGTGATGCAGATTGGGCAGGTGACTCAGATGATAGAAGGTCTACTCATGGGTATCTCTGTTATGTTGGAGATAAGCTAGTTTCTTGGTGTTCAAGGAAGCAACATACAGTTGCTTTATCATCCACAGAAGCTGAGTATAAGGGAATGGTAGAAGCTGCAAAGGAAGTAATATGGTTGAAGACCTTGATGAAAAGTTTTGAGACTGATCATAGTACTCCAATAATTTTTGGAGACAATATGAGTTCTTTGTATTTGGCAGCTAACCCTGTTTTTCATGCCAGGACTAAGCATATAGAGATTCAGTATCATTTCTTGAGGGAAAAGGTACTTGATAAAGAGATTGAAGTAATGTACACTCCAACAAAAGAACAAGTGGCAGATATGATGACAAAGAGCTTGGATGGACCTAAGCTACAGAGATTCAAGGAGATGGCAGGAGTGAAGAAGAATGGAATAATCACAATTAGTGATTGAGGGGGAGCTGTTGGAACAAGCGAATCACAAATTGGTGATTATAGAGATCTTGAAGAAGACTTATGGTCAGAATGAAGTGAAGGAAGATACTTATGAAAGTGAAGAGATTTCAGGATGATGTCTTGTACACATATGTACATATAAGTGAAGAATCTTATAAGCTGAGTATAGCTAAGTCTTTAGGATGATTAGTAGCAATGTCATAGACGCGGGATGAGTCAAAAGTCATGTATATATAAGTTAATGAGGACAAGAAATATGTAAGAGAGTCATTTGTAGATGACAAACTTCAGAAAGAAGTGTAGAGAGTTTTTTTCCCAGAAAGTAGCGACGGGTTTTTCTCTGAGTGCTCTCTGTCTGATCACGTGGATCAGAAATCCTTTTGTACACATCTAATTGAGAAGCTAATGAAGCTATGTCTAGAGTTTCAGAATCTAATTTTTCTCCTACTGTGAGAATGATCAATAGGAACATTCATATGTGAACTTTGGGAACTGAAGCCTGAGAGTAGCGCACTTTTCCGTCTCAGTATTTTGATCAGATCTGAGTGTATACTGTAAAGTTTTTGATGAGTGAGCACTTAAAATTTAAGTTAGAAGATAAGGAAGCTATGGCTAAAAGCATTTAGCAAACGGGTTTTAGATTGGGAGAAATCAACTTAAGAAGTTGACTATGTCGAAGGCGCAACTTCTGAGAGACATTTTCTGACATGTCTTTGATCTTAATGATCAAATTAAACTTTTGGTGATTAGTTTTGAGAACTAATGATTGACATGTTTGCGCAAAGGTATTGCGAATACTTGTGCATCATTTGCTTGAAGAAATTTGAAACTTTATGCAGGTAATGAAGTGGATTCCTGAAGCAGACTTTCTGAAGTAGACACTTCTTCACTCAGAGAAGTGTTGCTTGAAGGTTTGGTAAAGAAGAACATTGTTTGTGTAAAGTTTGGTTTATAACTGACATAGAAGTGTTCTTAAGTCAGTATAGATCAAACCTTTGGAGATTAAGAGGTCTCCAACAATAGGTCCATAGCCACGCTTCTCTAATTTCCTCGCATGTTGCTTCAGTGTGTAGACTAAAACTAAGTCTCCTGCCTTCAATCCCTTATCTTTCACATGTGCATCAAAATATGCCTTTTGTCTTTTCTTAGCTGTGTATATTCCCACCGCAGCTCTCAGTCTTGTTTCTCCTAATCGCTCAAGGTCAAAGCTTCTAGATGAGAGCTCATGGCCGGTCCACTCATGCCCCTATGCTACTTTCAATGTAGGTATTAAGAAGTCCAATGGTAGCACTAGCATTCTGGCCAAATACCATCTGAAAGGGTGTGGCTTGCAGTATCGTTTTATAGGCCACTCGGTATGCCCAAACAGCATGGTGTAGCTGTTTGTCCCAGTCAGAGCGTTTATTATTCACTAATTTGGTCAGCACATTGCATAGAATCTTATTTGTGCTCTCGGCTTGGCCATTAGCTTGTGGGTGATAGGGGGCAACTTCTTATGTACTACCAAGAACACTTGGAGCAGATTTTCAATAACTTCATTCAAGAAGTGAGTGCCTCTATCACTTACCAGCTCTATAGGTAGCCCGTATCTTGTGAACACATTCTCAAAAAGGAACTTAGCAGTTGTCTGAGCATCATTCTTTGTCGTAGCTTTTACCTCTACCCACTTGGTTAGATAGTCCGTGGCAACAATGATATACTCAGCATGGGAACCCTTTGCTGGGGGATTAATAGGACCTACAAAGTCTACTCCCCACTTAGAGAATGCTCGCCCACTCATCATAGGTTTCAGTGGCATTTCATCTTTGCGTATAGGATACTGAGTTTGCTGACAGACATCACATCTCTTCACATAGGTATGTGCATCCATTTGAATGGTAGGCCACCACAAGCCTGCAAACAGGATTGCTTTAATCACCCTATCTGGTGAGCAGTTTCCAAGATTTTAAGATACTCGCTCTCATGGACACATAATCTAAGGTAACCATCTTTACCACGCTTGTATAAATTATCACCAATGAGTGAGTAATCTAGAGCTTCTTGTTCTAGACTTCTTTGTCTAGCTAGTGTCATATCTTGAGGGAATGTTTTCATCCTCAGGAAGGATACTAGTGGTTCACTCCAATCTGGCACTATGGACACTTGATAAAGAGTGGCATGTTCCACAGTGGTTTAGTGCAGCAGATTGGGCATTCCTTGCACAACCTTTGGACATCAGCTTCCATAGTCAGCCAATGCACTCCGAGTCTCCTTAGTGTTTGTAGGGTGCGTTGCTTTGAGTAGTGTTGCTCTAATGCACCTACGTGTGCTAATTGCAACCATTTAGCGTACTCATCCTCTTCCACACAACAAGCTAGGATCCCTTGATCTCTTTGTTTGTACATGCTTCCTGCCATGATGTGGTACTTCTGGGCTTTTACTACCTCTCTACCTTGAGTGTTTATGACTGGGTGATTAGGCCCGTATGTCAATACTGGCACTAATGGCTTAGCCCACTATGGCACCACTTCCAAATTAAACAAGTAAGCATCAGGAAGGTCATCTGACACTCCTTGTGGGGCTTCTCCAGATGTGAGCCTCGAGAGATGGTCTGCTCTCAAGTGAGTCTTCCCTTTCCTTACCACAACCTCGAAATCATATTCCATTAGCAAGAGAAACCATCTTACTAATCTACCTGTATTGCATGGCTTGTTTACGAGATATAACAATGCTTGATGGTAGTAAAAAATTTAAACTTATTTGCAAGCAACTATTCCCCGTGGATTCTCTCTAGGTTATTGCATGATTTGAAGTAAAGAGGAGCAAAGTTCTTACTGTGAAGACTTGAAGTAAAGCTAAGACTGAACACCGGACTCGAAGTGAAGTTCTTGTTGTGAAGACCAAAGACAAGCTCATGGGCATCATTTTGCACTATATTTGAGAAGGCTATTTTGTATTGAGTGATCTGCACTCTAGGAGAGTAATTCTATATTATTCAGAGCCATTTGGTGATATCCACTTGTATATTAATCATGGTTAATGAGCATATTCATTTATTTAGCACTCTAAGTTTGGGATTTATTTTAGAGCATAGTATTTTCTTTTTCTCATTCACGACGCATATGCCCTACGACTTCGTTCCACACGATCGAGTGTTTTCTCTTTCATGCCATGGGCCTACAATGATACAATCACCCTACTAGGGCAAGGCATCCAACATGCAGATGCAGCTCGTCCAATGAGGGACAACCCACATCAGGGCCTGATCCATCTCTACGCCACTCCCCTTAGACCTCTTTCCTTCTTGCCAATAGCGGGGAATTGCCTTCTTTGTCTTCCCTACTACCTATTTTGTTGGTCACCCAAATCTTCCATCACCTTTGGAATGAAATACTCACGTGCATCTACTACCTAGTTGGACTCAGAGATCGTGGGTGATGCTTGATCAAGTGGCAACAAGTAAACCTTGTAGGAGTTGTATATTAATAGGTTGAATCTGCTCAATGTCTTGTATCTAGGGTAGTTTCCTACTGCTCATCAATAAAAAGATTTGTGTTGTTTGCCTCTCAATTGGCATTCTCCAACCCTCTCTTATAATCACTAGCTTGAGGGGGGGTTCTTCTATGATTTTTGTAACATCATCTACCACTACTTTCAGGGTCAGATCAATTTGTCCAAGCAGTGTGTGTTGCAGTCCTTTTGCTTGAAATTGTATCTTTGAAGATACTTGAAACACTATCAACCACCATTTCTTATCGGATACCAGACTATCACTGAAACTTGAATCTTTGCTAGACAATGGAATTTCATAGAACGTCACTAAAGAATTTGCTAGTGTTTGCTACAAACCATGAATGATTACATACTATGGTGGCATTGCACTTTTTCTCATAGTACTCCTTCCTTTCCAACTCTAACCTTCACCTTCCTTGCACTATGGGATCCCTAATGCACTATTTATTCGAATGGGATTTTTACTACTTTGATACATTGGATAACTATCATCACACCATGTTATCAGCATGTATTTGACATTGACTTGTCCCCAATGGGATTGCCAACGTTAACCTTTGCTATTCAATATGGTTAAGAAAGAAGATAAGCTCATGAGGTTCTTAGGCTAGATGAATCGAGTAATGTTGGATCCATGTGTTTCTCCCAATAACATACTATGTAATCTTCACCAAATTATACAGAATAGATTACATTATTATGCTTCACAGAGTAACTAACTATTACTTAATCCAACAAGATAAAATACTTTAAACAACAACGTGCAACAATGTGCTAAAGTGAACTATTACTATGTGGTAGAACACAGACAACCTAGAATGTTCGATGCCTATTAATGACTTTTCTTTTGTCTCTCTACTCTCCACAGATAAGACAGAATGATGTCAACTATATGAAAAGTTACATTTTGGGAACTCTACCTCTTTGGCAAGTCACTTCGGGATAGTTTTACATAGGTGTTTGATAGCTAACAAATATTGAAAACAATCCTAGAGGGATTTCAGCATGACATCCACGCCCACTAAATGTGCACATCATCTCGATGGGCCAACTTACAAAATCTAACAGAATCATATCAAGATGATTTTGAAACTTTATTTAGTTTTTATGTTTTTCTTTTTCAATATTGAAACATGATCTTTTTATACAAACATAGGTTCTAAGAAAAATAAAAGAGGATTTTAAAGTACGTAATTCATAATGAGAAAGCCTATTTGGTGAGTATACTACCTTCAGAAATAAGTCGAATTGCACCTATAGAAATTACTATACTTTCCAATTATAATATTTGTTATTGACTCGTTTTGATGCTAGTCATAATTTGATATAAATGTTCTCATGTTTGGTTCCTATACACCTATCAAGAAATATAACTAGATCCACTATTGTGTAGCTATGCCTCCTATAGCCTGCATATGAATCTCAAAATTGGTTTGGAGACCACATCTAAATCATGAAAAACTATTTTTTTCTTTTTTTCTTAATCTTTTTATCTTTCTTTTCTTTTTCTTTTCCTCTTTGGAGAAACTATTAATGTATGCGTTTTCATTTACTTATTTTTCTTCACAACGTCTTTGTTAAAGGGGAAAGTCTTAACTCCTAATGAGAGCTAAGGATCGAGAGACATGCACTAGAAGGAGTCAATATTTCCCTTCATAAGTGTTTTTATAACTTCACATAGCCTAATCATATAAAATAAGTCCATCTTTCTACTAAGAGCCTCAAGTAAGAGTGTCCTATCTAGGTCCTCATAACAACTATATGGTATCCGATCCTACTTTCTCAAGTGCATACATCCCTATGAATGATTCTAATCATTTGTTATTGCAACTTAAAACCTTCTTCTATTTTCCAAAAACATCATGAAATGTAGCATGATATGCATGAAAATAAAAAATAGAGAATAAAATTGAAAATGGACAAATTAAATAAAGCACATTTACTTGATTTAATGTTGTTCAAGATCATCATCCTCTTCCAATACTTTGATCAATATCATACTCCTTCTCATTTCTATTCTTGAATAATTTTACTCTCTTCCCTACAATCAAAGAAGACACAGGCTCCCAAGAACCTCCTCACCTCATTGACCTTATGACATACCTCACAAATGTTTCTATTGGCATCAACTTTTTGCAGGTATGGCTTGCATCCATAATGTGCACACAGATGTCCTACAATAAGAACCTTGTTGACTCCAAAAAGAGATCTCTCTAGAGACAATTTTAGCCCTACCTCTTGGAATCTCTCAAAGATTTTCTCACAATCAAAGATATGGTCACTAATAGATTTCCTATAATCAAGAGCATCTAAATTCTCATCTTTCAATCTTTTCTCACATCCCTTTATCAGAATGTCATTAATAAAAGGCATATTGTTTGAAGGTATGATGTCATGTAGGACGCTCCATTCTTCGTTGGCATCGTGAAATACCTATTCAAATATGGCATTGAAGATGGTTCCAATATTTGGATGGATATCTTTTCCTTTAATAGCCTTATCAACTCAGGTAAGTGAGCCTTTGGGACTTGAATAGGTAAAATATTCCACGGTATATGTGGCATTGTAAAGATGATAATGGGCATAACTTGTTTCAGATCTGTATCTATCTCATGTTCAAGGTATTATGTATCTTTCCTTTGATATTTGTAGTAGATGGACCTATATCATGTGGTAAAAGAGCGAATGATTTTTTCATGTCTTTTGATAACTTGTATGAACTTTTCTTTCTCTTTTCTTCAAGAAATGCTCTCTCTCCAAACTTTATCTACTTAACAATCTCCTCAATAAAATGATGCCCTAAAAGCTCTCATATTCTTACCATAGGGTCATTTGACACTCTTAGATACTTTTCATAAGTACCACTTGGTAATCGTTGAGCTATCGGTTTTATTTTCTTCTCAACATTCTTGTACTTTGTATTTACAATCACTTCATGTTTTTGCAAAAACTCGATAATCAATTCATATTCTTGAATAGAACTAAGCACGATGATTTCAAATTTTTGGTTTCTTTGAAGTGCCTCCTCAAATTCTTATAGAACATTGGAACTACTTTCCAACTCAATTACATTTTCAATCTTTTCATTGGGTAACATTAAAATGAAAATTTTTGTATTGTTTTTAATGTATTTTTCTAAATTTATTTGAAATGCTTTGATTTTGTAAATAAAGCAACTTGAATGCAGAAGAATATATAGAAAAACTTTGAAATAATTTATAGATTCCTATGGGACATCAAACCACTTCCCATTATTGTCTTTCTCAACACTAGATCCTAGCAAAAATTTTGATCATAATAAGTCCCATACTCTTTCACCATTGCATAATCATTGCACTCATGATCATGAGAGTTAATGGGGTGTTTTTGTGGACTCCATATTTCTTGCATGGTTTTCAAATATTCATGACTTGTAAGGAGTTCAATCTAGATCTTGATTGAATTCTTGCATAAGTAGATCCATCATCCATTGCTTTTCTCTCCATTTTCATTTTGGCTATGAATGGTTTCCCAAGTATAGATTTGTACAAACAATTGTCTTGGATAAAGAAGTGGAATTCCTTAGAAATACCTCTGATTTTCATAGGTACAAAAAAGCATGCTCGTAGTAATGCTCAAAGCCATTATCAGCAATCCTCATCTTTCAGCCATGCTCCTTGTCTATGGGTGATCTAAACTTGTCATAGAAATTCTTGGATATCACATTTATCTCTGATCCTGAATCAATCAAGGACAAAGCTAAATAAGAATCTCCATCATTTCTTAATATTACTTTTATTCACTCTCATGCTTTGTTGTCTCATTGTGAGGTTTGATCAATCCTAGAGAGTTTCTATTTTCTTGACATATCACAAACTCATCAACTTCCTCATTAGAGGAGTCACATAGTGCAACTCCTTCATTCATAGCCTCAGTGCCTTTAGATGCCTCTCCCATTTCTATGTCCTTAGGTAACGGGGATCCTTTTCTCTTTATTTGTCTAATGAAACTATCCTTGAACTTAGGATTCCCAATGGAGAAGACCTATTCCAAGGACATGCTCACTTGAATTTTTAGTAAGAATTTCCTTCACATTCTTTTTCTTGTGAAGCTTTGAAATTAGCATAGCTTTAGGAGTTTTCTTCTTCTCTTTATTTTCACTTTCTTGAATATTTTTCAGTCTTTTCACTAGTCTTTTGGTTATTTTCATTCATTCCCTCTCTTATTTCCTTTCCTCTTCTTGAGAAGTTATAGGCTCCTCAAAGTGTACTTTCTTTTTAGTCTTTTGAGCATTTTCCTCTTTATTCTTACTTTGTCTTCTTGTCTCCATTATTTTGGCTCAATCTCATCTTGCATTTCATCTCTTCTTCTCTTATCCTCAACATTAGTTATGTGTGAGTAGATAAAGAACTAATCCATCAAAGACTACTAGGTAGTCTTCTATATGATTGTGTATCTAGCTTTGACTAGGGCTTCAATTAAGTGATTCTTTTGTGGTGTGGCCTGATTTCTTCTTCATTTCCTTCTTTTGTCGCTCTAGCTAGGGTCCCAATGTGCTACCATTTGTACTTGATAGATTCTCATATAACTTCATCATTCCTCCCTTCCCCTAATTAAAAGTAGAGGATGCCAAATCTTGAACTCACAAAGTTTTTTTATCTATGTCAATTACTAATTGGTGTTCCTTAGCCTGTTTCAACTCTTCACATGCATAGGAAAAAGTGTTCCTATGCATCACATCAAACACACCTCTTTGCTCCTCTGAATTTCCTAGTTCCTCATCTATCAAAGGCCCAATACGTCTCTAATACATGGTCTGAACTCATGGTGCAAGGGTTTTTTTTGCAATGGGCTCGAGGTGTAGCTTGAGGTTTGTGTATCCCTACATATTAGGCATTGGCATTGTATTTCCTTGGGATGGATCTGTGTACATAGTACTTGATTGAGCAAGGGTAACCCTTGGAATACACCTTATTGTGTACATTGACCATCTCTTTGGATAGAGATGCCTACATCATCATCTTTTTTTCTATCTACTTGCTTAGGATCTCTAATTGCAATTTGAGTCGTGTATGTGATGTGGATGCAACATTAGACATAGCTTCTACTGTAGAGACATTTGGTCCGATTCGAACCACTATTTCTCGTGGCTGTAACACAACACTTTATGGGAGTCTATCATAAAGCAAACCCTATTGTTGCCTCATCTCGGTAGCTTCCTCTACTTCTCTTCTAACTATGGCCCAATTCTCAATCATTCCAAATCTCTTTCCAACCTCCTCAATCCTTCTCTCAATTTTTGTCCTGTCCTCAAGTTTTAAAATCTTGAGAAATGAAATTACCAATTCAAGCTTCAAAGAGTCTAGGTTAGCCTAAGGAAGCTGAGCATACCTCCTCAAGAACTTGTTCAGTAGGTGTATCAGAGATGCACTAGGCTTTTGGGAATGAAACCGTCATAGAAAACCTTCTCTATTGTGTTGTCTGAAATCTTCTAAATAGAAGATTTTATGTACTTCATTTCTAAAATCTTTCAAATTCTTTCTATGTGAACTAAGATGGATACTAAGATTAATCATGATACTACCGGAGTGTAGAAATGAGTCAACATTTCTTCGAGTATCCCATGCATCTGAGCTTGTCTTCAAATACATTCAAGTACTTAGTTACATTTAACCTAGTAATCATCCCCTTATCTCTTCACATAGCTTGAACTTATCCAGCCCCTTATGTTTCTATCATCAGATCTTTGAATACTTCCTCCATATCTTTCTTCTGATTTGGCCTAGTGTGTATGACAATTTCTGGGATAAGGGGCTCATGTATTTCTCTTAACTTACAGAGAGCTCCGAGAATAGACTACATGAGTCTCGATCCAGGAGGTGAAGGTAGGTCTAAAGCTCTCTTTCTAGATCTCAATTCAACTAGCTAAGTGGACTTTACTTTTAGGATCATAGTGATTTGTGATTTTCTTGAGTTATTTAGTTTCTTTTAGGCTTCGATCAACTCTAGCAACCTTTCCTTTGACTTTCATCTCTTGAATTTTATTTCACTTGAGCTTCCTTCTTGATCTTGGTTGCTGGAATTGCTTTCTTTCTTGAACTTGATCCCTCTTAACTCCCTTTCTTAATTTTAAATTTGATTTTTCTTTTTAATTTTTATTTTAAAGTTTAATGTGTTATTAAGATTAATTTTCTTCTTTTTATGATATTTTGAATGTTTTTGTTCTTTTTATCTAAGTTATGATGGTTTACATTTTTTAATCTAAGTAATGATTAAAAAGAAAGTGCTCAAAATGAACCATTTAGGCTAAATGGAGAATATGAGTGATCAATTTCAAGCAAAAAATCATGTAGCAATGCAGATATATGCAAAACATCAATAAAACATATACCTAGAACTCTAATATGAAGATGAGGGCATGGGTTCATGGAGTGAAAAGTATTTTTATATTTACTTTTTGAAACACCTAAATGAAATTGTTTCTAAATGTGCATCCAAAGTGCTTTCTCTATTTTTTGACAGTGTGGGTGGTGACTCAAGAATCTCCAGCTCTAGGGCAACTACCTAGCTTCATGTCAGGTTTGTTGGAGGAGATGGGGGATAGTATCTTGAGATGAAGTGGTGTTCATTAAACCTACTTCACACCAGCCAAGAACAATTGTTGGAGAGTGTAGTGGGCCTCTTTAGCTTGCTTATGATCATAAATAATCACCTATGATGTTTGGAACATGATCCACTAATCAATGGATCAAAATAGATAGGTAGCAAATTGATCTAAGGTCATAGAATTGCTATTTAAGTCTCTAAACTTATTCATTATTTTTAAGAGTGCTTTGAGCATGATAGCAATTAGCCTAATTCCTTTTGTTCATATCTAATTAACTTAGATAGCTACCAATCATGATTGATTTCAATAAAAAAGATGAACTACATGCTGAGCATGATGTTTAAAAAATCGTAGGACTTCCTCGATATTTTTGGGATGCATTAGAGTATAGACCAGAGAGTAATGAAGTGAATATATATCGTGATTCAAAAAAGCAATGATAATGAGATTTTGTAGCTATAAAGAAGACAATATATTGAATTTATGACTCTTAAAAAAATCACTAATGATCAATTATACACTGAGAACAAGCTTTGAGAAGATCACTCTACTCATGTATTCATGGGAGAGAAGTGAAGTAGAAATATAATGAAAATTTATGTATTAGATCACATAGAAATACAATGTCATTGGCAATAATCTATTGCATAATGTGAGGAAAGTGATTAATCTATATAGTGAGCTCTCAAATCACAATGTATTCTTCTCACTTCATCTCCTAATCAATGCATTATTACCTGTATCTTTTTTATCTACTTTTATAGTTGATTTTGGAGCCAATCGTTTAGATTCAAATTAAAAAGTTCACCTAAAATTAAATCCTAAACTATAGGATATATTATCTCAACAATCAACTACCAAATGAGTCAATATTTGATGCTTCATAACTCCTCATGGAAGTAAACTTCTAAGGTAAATGTAATTGGTTTTACAAGGGATTGATCATATAAGGCTTTATGAGAAATATGCAAATTATCCAAGTATGTGGGCTTGGATTCTCTTGCACCAATAGCTCCCCCTCAAGCCTAACATGCTTAGTCTTTATTCCTCCTTGATCTCCTGCCAACCAATTATCAACTTGAACTTGTTCATGCTGGCTCCATCCAAAGGCTTTGTACGTATATCTCCACATTGTAAATGATTTGATACATAAGGCAATTTAATGTCCTTGCTAAGTAGTTTATCCTACATAATGATAGTGTACTTTAATGTGTTTAGTCCTTGCACGATATATGGGAGTAGTAGCCAAATGAAGTGAGCTAGTGTTGTCTCCAAAAATTATTGGAGTGTAAGAGTGTAATACCATTGGTGTAGAGTTGTTTTAGCCACATAGCTTCTTGAGTTGCATTTGTTAAATATATATTTTCTTCCTCAGTACGTTAGAATGCCACAATTGGTTTCTTCTTAGACGACCATGATATAAGCTTTGAGCCTAGAAAAGACAAGTATCCTAAGGTACTCCTCCTATCATCCTTGGAGCCAGTTGAATCTGCATCAAAATACATCTTTATGTCCAACTTGAAAGTGAATGGGTAAAACAAACCTTCATTTATGGTACCCTTTACACACTTTAGCACCCTCTTGGCAGCTTCCATATGAGACTTTCTTGGTGCATGCATAAACTAGATTAATATATTTACTCCATAAGCAATGTCTACTCTTGTTAGGGTTGCATAGTTATGACTCTCAACAAGTTTTTGGTAACCTATAACATCCTCAAGAAGTTCTCCTTCATGACAGTTAAGCTTATGATTGAGTTCCATGGGTGTACCTGAAATTTTGGTGTTATCCATCTTTAATTTTACCAACATATCATGGATATATTTCTCTATTATATCATGGATATATCATGAATTTTACCAACATATCATTGATATATCTTGGATATATATTATTAGTTGAGCTTTAACCTACTTGATGCCATTAGCAACATTCCCTCTAATGATAATGTGATCCACATAGACACATAAGTAGATAACTTCTGAATTGGTCTTCTTTATAAATAAAGAAAAACCTGCTTTGCTAGCCACAAATCCTTGATCATGCAAATAAGTGACAAGCCTATGATTCCAAGCTCTAGGAGCTTGCATTCAGCCATAGAGTGTCTTTCTTAGCTTGCATACAAAACCTAGTTTATCCTTATCTTTATATCCTAGTGGTTGAGCCATGTACAATTCTTTTGAGATCCATCCATTTAGGAATGCATTCTTAACATCTAATTGATATAGGTTCCAATTCTTGAAGCATCAATATTTACCAAAACCCTACTTGTTGGCATCTTGGCCACAAGTGAAAAGGTTTCTTCACAGTCCACTCCATGGATTTGAAAAAACCCCTTTGTTACTAACCTTTCCTTGTACCTGTTTATAGAACCATCCTTTCATGGAAAAAGGAAACCATCCTGCACCTTACATTCAATGTGAATCCTATAAATCATGATTGTTTTAGAAATCAGGAGAAACCAATGCTTCCATTGTGTTCAAAACGTGCCAAAACCCTAAGATTGATTTTCTATTTGCTAAATTCTGACATTCTAAGGTCTTGATCGATTTACTAACATCATTGATGACATCATCAACTCGCAACTGCCCTTGGGAACCAGCCTTGAAAAACTATATAAGGAGGGGTTGGCCACATTCATAATCAGTCTTACCAATACTAGTCTTGGGAGCTCAAGGAGTCGCGACCGCCAAGTAAGTACTATTCAAGTTCTAGTTCTAGTTCTTGTCTTGTTCCTTGTTCTAGTTTAGTTCTTGGACATTCTATCTTGTCCTCTTGTAATCTCATAGTATGAGATCCTGTCGAGATCTTTCTTGTATCTATTTCATCTCCCAGAAGGGAGCTCTTGTAATCCAAATATCTTGTTTCATACTTATGATCCCGGGTTGTGGGATCTCCTATATCATCTGTGGTCGAGTTATTCATACCTATCAGTCTCGAGTTGTGGGACATCTTGTATCCGTCATGTATTCTTGTATTGTTTTCCCTTTGTGGGTGTTCTTGTAATTAAAAGTGTATTTCCGAAATCTTGTCTAGTGTAGTTAGAGAGCACAATCTAGTGCTCCCTTGACATTTTTGGCAAGACTACGCAAGAACATTGATGAAAATCTAGCAAAGGGGTTTATCAAACACTCGAAGCCTCCAACAGGAGCTCCTATTTTATTTGTAAAGAAGAAGGATGGGACTCTCCGCATGTGTGTAGACTATCGTGGATTGAATAAAGTCACTATAAGAACACATACCTGCTACCACTTATATTAGAGCTCTTGGAACGCCTTGGAAAAGCAAAATTCTTCATGAAGATTGATTACAACCTTGTCAAGATCAGAGAAGGAGACAAATGGAAGATAGCATTTCAAACAAAGTATGCCATTTTGAAAATGTAGTTATGCCATTCGGCCTTACAAATGCTCCAGTTGTCTTCCAACATATGATGAATGATATCTTTCCAGAATATTTAGATGTTTTTGCTGTAATATACCTTGATCATATCTTGATATTCTCCAACAAACTAGAGGATCACGAATGTCATGTAAAGATAGTCCTAGAGAAACTAAGAGAAAAAGGATTATATGCAAAATGGGAGAAGTGCTCTTTCCATAAGAAAGAAGTGGAAGTTCTAGGGTACATTGTATCAGATAAAGGAGTTTGTATGGACCCTAAGAAGATTCAAATAATCCTTGATTGGCAACCACCTTCATGTGTTCGAGATGTGCAATTTTTTATGCGGTTTGCCAACTTCTATAGGATATTCATCAAAGATTACTCCAAGATAGTGACACCTCTTACCAAGCTTATACGGAACTCCAAATTCTCATGGACTGAAGAAGCATAAAAAGCATTTCAGACCTTGAAATTAGCATTCACTACTGCCCTTCTTCCTAGAGACAAATGCATCAGGCTTTGCCCTTGGGGCCATTCTCTCACAATACGGAGATGATGGACATGTTGGAGACCTCTAAATCTCCAAAGGTTTGATCGATACTGATTTAAGAGCACCTCTATATCAGTTATGGACCAAACTTTATACAAATGTTACCTTCATTTATCAAATCTTCAATTATCACTTCTCTAAGTGAGAATCTCTCTTCTTCAAGAAGTCTGCTTCAAAGATTGACTTCATTACCTGCACATATCTTCAAACTTCTTCAAACTAATGATGCACATATCTCCATGCTACCTTTGTGCAATCAAGTCAACCATTAGTCCTTCAAAAGAATCATTAAAACTTTAATTTGATCCTTAAGATCAAAATTATGTTAGAAATTGTCTTCCTAAACAAGCGACTTTGACATAGCTAACTTCTAAGGTTAATTTCTCACAGCACAGATCCCTTTTTGCTAAATTCTCTTAGCCATAGCTTCCTTACCTTCTAAATTAGATTTTGAATGCTGATTCATCAAAAACTTTACACTATGCACTGAGATCTAAGCAAAACATTGACACAAAAAAGTGTGCGACTCTGAGAGGTCTACCTACAGACTTTACATACACATGTTCCTATTGATCATACTCACAGCATGAAAGGAGTTAGACCATAAAACTTTGAACATAGCTTCATTAGCTTCTAGATTAGATGTGTACAAAAGATTTCCTAATCCACATGATGAGGCTAAGAGAAATCAGAGAAAGACTTGATGCTAACTCGTGAAGACGACTCTCTACACATCTATCTCAATGACACTTGGCTTCTAATGACTCTCTCATGTATTTCTTTACATCATTGACTTATATACATATGATTCTAGACTTATCCCGTGTCTATTACATTACTCCTTATCATCCTAAGGATCATCTACACTCATAGTATAAGAATTCCTATCTGTAATGTACATATGGATACAAACTTCACTTCAGAGATCTCTTCACTTTCTCAAATGACTTCTTTCACTTCAATCTGATCATTGACATGCTTCAAGCTCTTTATAATCATCAATTTGTGATTTTTTTGTTCCAACACCTCCCCCTCAATCACTAATTGTGATTATTCTATTCTTCTTTACTCATCTCTTTGAATCTCTGTAGCTTAGGTCCATCCAAGCTTTTTGTTAACATATCTACAACTTGCTCTTTTGTTGGAGTATAAAATACTTCAATCTCTTTATCAAGTACCTTTTCCCTCAAGAAATGATACTGAATCTCTATGTGCTTAGTCCTGGCATGAAAAACAGGGTTAGCTGCCAAATACAATGAACTCATATTGTCTCCAAAAATAATTGGAGTACTTTGATTAGTTCCAAAACTCTTCAACAAGATCTTTAACCATATCACTTCTTTTGCAGCCTCTACCATTCCTTTATACTCAGCTTCTGTGGATGACAAAGCAACTGTATGTTGCTTCTTTGAGCACCTAGAAACTAATTTATCTCCAATATAAAAGAGATACCCATGAGTAGACCTTCTATCATCTGAATCACCTCCCCAATCTGCATCACTAAACACTTTGATTCTTGTATCAGAAGTAAATCCATAATACAAACCTTCATTTAGAGTTCCCTTGATATATCTGAGTACCCTTTGAGTTGCAATCCAATGAGTCTTTTTTGGACAATGCATAAATTGTGATAACGCACCTACTGCATATGATAGGTCTGGCCTTGTCAAAGTAGCATAGATTAAACTACCCAAACTCTGATATTTCTTCATATCATTGAATTCTTCACCTCCATATCTACTCAGCTTATGATTTACCTCCAATGGTGTGGTTGAAGGCTTGCGATCCTCCATGTTGAACTTGACTAGAAGATTCTTCAAGTATCTCTCTTGTGTAACATATACTCCATGTTGAGCATACACAATCTGCATTCCTAAGAAATAAGATAAGTTTCCCAAATCACTTATCTTAAACTCCTTCTCTATTTGTTTCTTAAGCTCCTTGACACCTTGAGCATCTGTACCTGTGACAATAATATCATCGACATAAATACACATGTATGTATATCCATTTTCACTTGCCTTCACTAGCAAGCTACTATCTGCCTTTGATGCTTGATATCCACATTCATTCAAGAACTTAACAAGCCTCTAATTCCATGCTCTTGGAGCCTGCTTTAAACCATACAAAGCTCTTTTGAGCTTACACACATAATCTGATCGAATTGAATCCATGAAATCTTCATGTTGTTCCATGTACGTTTCATCTGCAATGTATCCATTCACAAATGCATTCTTCACATCTAATTGTGATAACTTCCATCCTTTACAAGCAACAATAGCAATCAATGATCTAATTGTATGTTGGTGCAGGACAATCAACAATTGATGTTTTGATGAAGAATTGAAGCTAAGGAGTGAAGAAAAGATCAAGTTGTGAAGCATGAAGGAAGGGCACATCCAGAAGATGAAGATGTGTACACATATGTACATTAATTCAGAGATAGTTTACTTATACTTTTGTATAGTCATGAGCTTGTAAATATTTTGATAATATATACAAAGGAAAATGTGAGGGCAAATAGATGAGAGTATAGAATACAAGAATTCAGAAGAATTAGGTGTGATTAGACACTTGAGAAGTGTGAAGATTAGCTCTCTCATCCAGATGTAAAGTTTTCTAGTAGTGGAAGAAAAATTGCGCCCGATGTTTCTGTGCACTCTCGTTTTGTGCTTAATCATTTCAAGAACCCTTTTATAGACGTCTAATTTCATAGTTAATGAGTCTATGGTTAAAGTTTGAGAGCCTAATTCTAAACACGCTGTGAGAATTATGAGTAGGAACATTCATATGTGAAGAAGTGTTCACTATTTTCTGAAACAGGCACATTCTCGATGGTCAAAGATTTGATCATTTCTCAGTGCACAGTTAAATTTCTGCATGAGTGAGGAGTCAAAATCTAAGTTGGAAGGTAAGCCATCTATGGCTAAAAGCATTTGCACAAGTGGGTTCTAGATTAAGAGAATCAAGTGTTAGAAGTTACAAGTGTCCGAATCGACTTCTCAGAAGAGCATTTTTAGACATAGGTGACTTGTTGAGTTCATTTCTCAAGATCTATTGAATCTTTTGGAATGATTTAACTTGGAAGAGGTGTGTAAATTATAGGCAACACATTGTCCAACGTTTTATCAAAAACTTTACACAATTGATAAGTCAATGAGTGAGTTATGTGCAGTAGACTTTCTATAGAATCATCTTCTTCACAGTTTGATTGAAATTTTGATAATTGATCATTGATCCTCTAAAATTGGTGAAGGTTTTGAGTTATTCTTGATATAGAGGTGCTCTAATTTCAAGATTAGCTTGTTCTTTTGGAGATTAACACTCTCCATCAGTGGTATCAGAGCAAGAAGTACAAAAATAAAAGAAAGGAGGACCCCGACTACTACAGTTGTAAAGAAGTCAATCCTGAAGGTTCAAAAGGTGAAAGCTTGAGAGAAAAGCTTGAGAAGGAGGCCATAAGACATCAAAGAAGACAAAAGGAGTATCATCCAAAGTAAAGGTACATCTATTACTCATAAAGTTTGAAGAATTCAATACACAGCTGAAGAAAGGATGGGAGATTCTCTTGAGATAGAGAAGTTGGATAGAGAGAACTATCCAACATGGTCAATGAGGATGGAAGCTCATCTTATGAGCAAAAACTTGATAGGTTATATTACAGGTGAAGAAGAAAAGCCTCAGTTCAGAGATCCTAGTGTTCCAACTAGGGAGGAATTATCAAATTTGAAGTCTTGGATGAAGAGAGATGCTCAAGCTAGGAGCATTATCTATATGGCAGTCAATGACTACTTGCTACCTCACATTAGAGGTCTTGAAAGTGAAAGTGATATATGGAATGCTTTGGAGGAGCATTTCCAAAACACTACAAAGTCAAGGAAGGCATCCTTGTGGGCAGAGTTTACCACATTCAAGAAGAAGGCATCTCAATCCATCTCAGATTATGTAACAAGAATGAAGGACATTGCAGATGCATTAGGAGAAGTTGATGAAGATATTGAGGAGGATAAATTGGTAAGGCAAATGCTCATAGGTTTGAGAGGTGATGACAAATGGAAGCCATTGATTTTGTCTACTGAATTATCACTTGATCATTTTACTCCTGACTTAAATCAGTTGCTAAAACACATGTTAACCTTTGAGCAGGATGTCAAAGGTGAAAGTGATAAAAGTGCAGGTCAAGCAATGTATTCAAAGGATAAGAAGAAGAATATCAAAGGGAAGCAGCAAGCAAATGAAGATGAAGGTAGAACTAGCCAAGCTAAGTTCCGAAGAGGAAGAGGAGGTGGCAAAGGTAGAGGAAAAGGCAGGAGTAATAAAGATGGAGTCAAAGCTTGCTGGATTTGTGGTAAGACAAATCACTTAGCTAATGAATGTTGGCATAATACTCAGAGTAATGGTGGATATAATCAGAATTTTAATTCAAGACGAATGTCAGGGGAGCACTAGATTGTGCTCTCTCACTACAGTAGACAAGATTTCAAAAATAGAATTCTAATTACAAGAACACCCATGAAGGAAAAACGATACAAAAGTATATGACTGATACAAGACATCCCACAACTTGACTGATAAGTGTGAATAACTCAGCTAGAGATGATACAGGAGATCCCACAACCCGAGATCGTAAGTATGAAAAAAAGATATCTCGATTACAAGAATTTCCTTTAAGGAGATGAACTAGATACAAGAAGTAACTCTACAAGATCTCGTACTACGAGATTACAATAGGATAAGAAAGGATGTCCACAATACATGACTAGAAAAGACTAGAGCAAGAGACAAGACCAAAACTTGAACTTGAACTTGAACTTGAACTAGAACTTGAACTGGAACTTAAAAGTACTTACTTGGTGATCACGACCCCTTAAGCTCCCAAGACTGGCATTGGAAAGATTAAGAATGAATGTGGCCAACCCCTTCTCATATAGGTTTCCCAAGGGCGGTTACGAGTTGATGATGTCATAAATTGGAAACAAGACCTCCCGGTGTCAAAATTCAGCAAATAGACATTCGATCTTGGGGTTTTTGCATGTTCCATATGCAATGTAAGCCTTAGTTTGTGAAAAATCTAAGCTAATCATGAGATATGGAAATTCACATAGAATTTAAGGTTTAAAAAGGTTTCCTTGTCCATGATAGACATTGAGTGTAGAGGTGTTGCAATGGTAGCATGTAAGGCATCATGGCTAGAGATGCTACTTGCAGATCTAGGTGTGTAAGTGCAAAATCCTATTATCATTCATTGTGATAATCTTAGAAGAATACAACTAGCACAAAAACCTATTTTGCATGCTAAAACAAAGCATATCGAGGTACATTATCACTTCATCATAGAGAAGGCATTAGTAGGTGATATAGATCTTGTTTATGTGAGAAGAGATAAGCATGTTGCTAATATTTTCACTAAAGCACTTAGATCAGAGAACGTGAAGAAGTTTTCGAAGATGCTTGGATTAGAGGACATGATGTTGAGCTTGAAAGGGAGTGTTGACATATCAGGTTCAACATGTGTGATCTAGGATGAGACATATCACTTTTTCATTTCTCTAACATGTATAGTGTCACTATAGTGGTCACATTAGTATATGTTAGGGATACTTTATTGAGCTTTACTAGATTTATCAACCAAGAGTGATGGAACATCTCTTTTCTTCTAGCTCACTCATTCATAGACATTAGGATTTTCCTTATGTATTTCTCTTTATAAATTGCACTTGTTGTATTGTTGCTTTTAGGTCATTCTTGTACATTCCTTTTATGTAATGAAGAAGAAGAAGAACATCATTCTTCCTTGCCTCAATCTATGTTTGTTCTCCTCTTTGGTTGTATGAGTAAGTGTGAGATCTCTACCTTACCTGCTTCGTCAACAAAGGGGTGTCAATGCTGCCCTAGATGAAGTGCTGACTTGCTCTAACACCAATTGTTAGAGTTTTGACATTTGCGGAAGCATGTGAACAATACAAGGAAGACGAAGAAGATTGGAGCACAACACACAATATTGAATGTATTACCACTATAATGTACAAAGATAAGTGATCCATTAGGGTTATAGGCCTATATACATGCTGGGGAAAAACCCTCCTAAAGAGAGAAAAATTACCTCGGTGCTCCTTGTGTGCTCGTACACATCAATACCTAAATATATCAGCAAATTTTATATTTTATATTGGCTTTAATCTGATGCATTGTGTTGATCAATTGTTTGATTGAATGTGTGATGATAAATAATTCATTTTGTACATTAGACTTGTATATTTACCTGAATATAACAAATAACTTCTAAAAAATCCAAACCCGAGTTCTATTTTAAACCAAACCCCATCAAAACTCCATTTTTATGCTCAAATGATAATTCAAAACCCATGTGTATATATCAAAATTTAAGTAAGAAACCCTAGGTAATTTTACCCTTTAATACCCTAACTGAGTGGTATCTTTAGCCTATCAAAAATATTGAAACTAACCCATGAAATGCTAGCTCAAACACGCTCAAAACTAATCTTTAACCCTCAGAAATCTAGCTTTGAACCCTTAGAAACCTAGGGAGAGAGAGAGACAGACAGAGAGAGAGAGAGAATTAACATATGAAAGAGAGAATCAAGCACACAATGGTGCAGATTGAAAGAAAGAGAGAGAGTTAGTGATAGAATTTTAATGAGGAAGCTCAGGTCGGTGCTTGATTTCTAGAGCGAGATGTTCTTCATCATGGTAAAAAAAAACGTATATCTACAAGTTTTAGGAAAATTTCTATCGTCGACACCTTCATCTAGCCATCTTTGGTCATATATGAGACCTTGCACAATGCTACTCAGAAGCAAGCCACTATGGACTCGTCATTTGAATTGATAAGAAATATGGTTGATAAAAGTCCTCTTAAAGAATGTGTTAGATTTAGCTTGTGCTTATAATGCTAGCATCTTCATCGATAGGTGAGTTGAAAGAGAGAGGTGAGTTGATCGATAGGTGCACAATGCTACTCAGAAGCAAGCCACTATGGACTGGTCATTTGAATTGATAAGAAATATGGTTGATTAAAGTCCTCTTAAAGAATGTGCTAGATCTAGCTTGTGCTTATAATGCTAGCATCTCCATCCATAGGTGAGTTTCTACTCAGAAGGAAGCCACTATGGACTGGTCATTTGAATTGATAAGAAATATGGTTGATAAAAGTCCTCTTAAAGAATGTGTTAGATCTAGCTTGTGCTTATAATGCTAGCATCTCCATCGATAGGTGAGTTGGTCATATATGAGACATTGCACAATGCTACTCAGAAGCAAGCCACTATGGACTGGTCATTTGAATTGATAAGAAATATGGTTGATAAAAATCCTCTTAAAGAATGTGTTAGATCTAGCTTGTGCTTATAAATCTAGCATCACGTATCGATAGGTGAGTTGTGCTTATAATGCTAGCATCTCCATCGATAGGTGAGATGCTAGCATCTCCTGCATGGCTTCTCTCCATTCTTTCTTCGTATTCACCTCCTCAAATGAAGAAGGTTCTTCTCCCATAGAGTCTTTAGTGATATACATAGAATGCTTGGTGACTAATCATTTTTCATAGAAATTTACTACAAACTCTCTCTTTCTCTCTCTCTTTATCTCTCTATCTCTCTCTCTTTGTCTCTCTCTTTCTCTCTCTCTCTCTCTCTCTCTCTCGGTAGTGACCCTTCTCTTTGATCCATCCATATCCATCTTTCTCTTGATCTTGTGTGTATCCTTCTCTGATTCCATTGACACATTCATCTTTGCATGATCAGAGCTCCACAATAGTACCAATACAACCAATAATCGAAGTGGATGGATTTTCTCCATATCACCGACTCACCATTTGTCTTCTCTCAGCAAAAACCATCTTTTCTTTCATCTCTCTCTCTCTCTCTATCTCTCTCTCTCTCTCTCTTTTTGGGATATATATAGTAGCACTAAATCTTCCATTTCTCTTTCTCTCTCTCTCTCTCTACACACACTACCTATCTCTCATTTCATCATAACTCCTTCAATTTTTTCCAAAACTAAGGCTCTACTATATTTTTGTAGACGATGATCTCCCTCTGAATATCTCAATGCAATACTAGTCAACATCCCATGAACATCGATTCTCCTTTGTTCTTCTAGGAAAGAGCTCTCTTAGCATCCTATAATAGTCTCTATAGAAATTAGAACACATTATAAGCACCTATCGATGGAGATGCTAGCATTATAAGCAGAAGCTAGATCTAACACATTCTTTAAGAGGACTTTTATCAACTCACCTATCGATGGAGATGCTAGCATTATAAGCACCTATCTCCCTTTCAACTCACCTATCGATGGAGATGCACAATGCTACTCAGAAGCAAGCCACTATGCATTGGTCATTTGAATTGATAAGAAATATGGTTGATAAAAGTCCTCTTAAAGAATGTTTTAGATCTAGCTTGTGCTTATAATGCTAGCATCTCCATCGATAGGTGAGTTCATTGATAGGTGATTTGAGGCACTTGAGGAGAACAGTAATTGGAATCTGGTCCCCAAGAAGCTGAGCATGAAAGTAACAGGATCCAGGTGGATATATAAAATCAAGAAAAATTTGGATGTGTCAAGGGAGGACTAGATTGTGCTCTCTGACTATTGTAGAAAAGATTTCGGAAATACACTTCTGATTACAAGAACACACACAAAGGGAAAACAATACAAGAATACGTGACAGATGCAAGATGTCCCACAACTCGGGACTGATAGGTATGAATAACTCGACTAGAGATGATACAGGAGATCTTGCAACCCGAGATCATAAGTATGAAACAAGATATCTGGATGACAAGAGCTCCCTGTTGGGAGATGAACTAGATACAAGAAAGAACTCGGAAGGATCTTGTACTACGAGATTACAAGAAGACAAGATAGAATGTCCAAGAACTAGACTAGAACAAGGAACAAGACAAGAACTAGAACTACAACTTGAAGATTACTTACTTGGTGGTCACGACTCCTTGAGCTCCCAAGACTGGTATTGGCAAGAATGATTATGAATGTGGCCAACACCTCCTTATATAGGTTTTCAAGGGCGGTTCCCAAGGGTGGTTGCGAGTTGATGATATGATCACTGATATCAACAAATCGATGAGGACCTTAGAATATCAAAATTTAGCAAATAGACAATTGATCTTAGGGATTTGGCACGTTCAAGATGCAATGGAAGCATTGGTTTCTCCTAATTCTAAAACAATCATGAGATATAGGATTCACATGGAATCTAAGGTTTAGGATGGTTTCCTTTGTCCATGACATCACCTCCCCCTCAAGCAATGAGTTCCATGAGGAGCGGTCATGTTATCTAGTCTGGGCTTCACTCGATTTCTCTTATGGAATTCTCAAACCTTGTTTGGTGTTCTATGAAGGTTTTCTGTAGGTTCCCAAGTACGATTACTGATGTCATACCCTTTCCAATGAATGAGGTATTCCAATCTTCCTCCGGATATTCTTGAATCTAGGACAATCTCGACTTCAAATTCTTCATGATCATCAATCTCAATAGGTGGTGAAGGACTAGGTCTCTCCCCCCTCAATTGTGAAATCTGATATGGTTCCAACATGGATACATGGAAAGTTGGATTTATTCTCATGGTGCTTGGTAGTTGGATCTTGAAGGTGACTGGATTGATCTTGGCCAAGATAGTGAATGGACCAAATCTTTGATGATTTAACTTTGCACAGGGCCTTGAAGTTTGCAAATTGTTTTTGAGTAACCATACTTTATCCCCAAGTTGATACGATGGATTTTGAACATGATGTTGATCTGCATAGTGCTTAAAATGTTCTTGACCTTTATGGATCTCTTCCTTGAGTTCTTTGTGAATTTCCATGAGGTATTGAGCCTTGTCTCTAGCAGCTGGGTCCTTGACATGATTTAAAAGTTGTATATCCATCCTCAGATGTTGTCCATAATTTGCAAAGAAGGGAGTCTGCTTGGTAGATGTATGAAAACTATTGTTATAGGCAAACTCTGCAAAGGGTAAAAGCTCAAACCAATCATTTTGGTGATAGTTGATGATGCAACCGAGATATTGTTCTAGGACTTGATTCACCCGTTCTGTTTGTCCATTAGTCTATGGATGATTGGTTGTGGATAGTTTAACTTGAACACCAAGGAGCTTGCAAAGACTATTCCAAAAGCTGGATATAAACTGCGGACCTCGATCATTAACAATATCATCAGGCAATCCATGAAGCCTAAAGATGTATCTGTGGAAAAGCCTAGCAGTGGCTGCACCTATGATTGACTTGGTAGTTGGAATGAAGTGTGTCATCTTTGTAAATCTATCCACTATAACAAGAATGGCATCATACTTGTCTGACTTTGGCAGGTCTGTGATGAAGTCCATAGATAATGAAGCCCATGGCCTTTCTGGAATAGGTAAAGGCTGCAAGAGGCTAGAGGTTTATGTCGTGGTACTTTAGATCTACTAAAAGTGTCACATGTTCTGATATATTCTTTGACTTCCTTCCACATTTGAGGCCACCAAAAATCTTTTGATATAAGTTGTATTGATTTATTCACTCCAAAATGTGCTGCTGCAAGGTTGTAATGCATTGTTGAAGTACTTGGATCATGGGAGTTCGTGGAGGTACATACAATAGGTTCTTATAGAATAGTAACCCATTCCTCTCTTGGAATTCATTTACTTCTTGAATTCTTCCTTCTTGATTTTTTTTCTTGACATTACAAAACAATTCATCTCGTGGTAGAGTCTCACAGATCAAATGATTCAAGGCTGAATCTTCATGATGGCTTGAAGAGATAGCTGCTAACTTGAGATGCTCAGGCTTGAGTAATACGCTCTCTTATTGATCAAAGGCCTCTTCACTCTTCTTTGGTGCAAGGTAAGATCTTCTTAACAAGGCATCTCACTGACATTGTTGCCATCCTGGATGATATGTGATGACAAAGTTGAACCTGGATAAAAAGTTACTCCATCAAGATTGCCTTCTATTGAGGATACGGGTGGTCATAAAATACTCTAGGCTTGTGTGATCTGTATACATGATAAATTTATGAGCTTCTCCTTCTAGATGGTGATGCCAAGTATCAAACGCGTCCACTATGGCAAGAAGTTCTTTATCATGAATTTTATAATTAATTTCTAGAGGAGAAAATTTCCTTGAATTATATGCAACTGGATGTAGGTGTCCTATTGGAACGAAATAACCACAAATTGATGATTACAAAGAGCTTGAAGCATGTCAATGATCAGATGGAAGTGAAAGAAGTCATTTAAGAAAGTGAAGAGATCTCATAAGTGAAGCTTGTATACATATGTACATTACAGATGGGAATTCTTGTACTATGAGTGTAGATGATCCTTAGGATGGTAAGGAGTAATGTAATAGAGGCGAGATAAGTCTAGAATCATATGTATATAAGTCAATGATGTAAAGAAATACATGAGAGAGTCATTAGAAGCCAAGTGTCATTGAGATAGATGTGTAGAGAGTGATCTTCACGAGTTAGCGTCAAGTCTTTCTCTCATTTCTCTTAGCCTGATCATGTGGATCAGGAAATCTTTTGTACACATCTAATCTAGAAGCTAATGAAGCTATGTTCAAAGTTTTATAGTCTAATTCCTTTCATGCTGTGAGTATGGTCAATAGGAACATGTGTTTGTAAAGTCTGTAGCTATACCTCTCAGAGTCGCACACTTTTTTGTGTAAATGTTTTGCTTAGATCTCAGTGCACAGTGTAAAGTTTTTTATGAATGAGCATTCAAAATCTAAGTTAGAAGGTAAGGAAGCTATGGCTAAAAGAATTTAGCAAAAGGGGATCTGTGCTGTGAGAAATCAATCTTAGAAGTTAGCTATGTCAAAGTTGCTTGTTCAGGAAGACAATTTCTTACATACTTTTGATCTTAAGGATCAAATTAAAAAGTTTTAATGATTCTTTTGAAGGAATAATGGTTGACTTGATTGCAAAAAGGTAGCATGGAGATATGTGCATCATTATATTGAAGAAATCTGAAGATATGTACAGGTAATGAAGTCAATCCTTGAAGTAGACTTCTTGAAGAAGAAGGATTCACCCTCAGAGAAGTGATAATTGAAGATTTGATAAATGAAGGTAACATTTGTATAAAGTTTGGTCCATAACAGATATAGAGCTGCTCTTAAATTAGTATAGATCAAACCTTTGGAGATTTAGAGGTCTCCAACAGTGGTATCAGAGCTGAAGGTGTAATATAAGTAAAGTAAAGGCAATGGAAGTCTCGAATGTTGCAGATATTGAAGTTCCTTCTAATTGAAGGTGGAAAAAGTCAAATTCTTGAAGAAAAACTAACGAAGTACAAAGCACGAGCTCAAAGGATCAGTAAGGATTAGAGCTTCATATCAAAGGTACACTATATTATCATAAATCCTAGTAATTGCAGACACAGAAGATCAAAGATGGGAGAAATCTTGCAGATTGATAAGCTAGATAGGGAAAACTATCCAGCTTGGTCCATGAGGATGGAGGCACACCTCATGAGCAAAGATTTGATGGCATTCATTATAGGAGAAGAAGAAAAGCCTAAGTTTGAAGATCCTAGTGTTCAAACTAGGGAGGAACTTGTAGGTTTGAAGAATTGGATGAGAAAGGATGCTCAAGCTAGGAGTATCATTTACATGGCTGTAAATGATTATCTTCTACCTCACATCAGAGGATTAGAAAGTGCAACAGATGTGTGGAATGCTTTGGAAGAGCATTCCCAAAACATAATCAAGTCAAGGAAGTCCTCATTATGGGCAGAGTTCACAACTTTCAAGAAGAAAAGCTCACAATCGATTTTTGATTATGTGGCAAGGATGAAGGATATTGTAGATAGCTTAGGAGCAATAGATGAAGTTATTGAAGAGGATAAGTTGGTAAGGCAAATACTTACAGGTTTGAGAGGAGATGAGATGTCGAAGCCTTTCATATTGTCCATCGAATTGTCACTAGATCACTTTACTCCTGACCTTAATCAATTGCTAGGACACATGATAACTTTTGAGCAGGACATTAAGGGAGACAATGATAGGAGTGCAAGTCAGACTATGTACTCCAAGGACAAGAAAAAGAATGGCAAAGGGAAGGAGTCAACTGATGATGAAGGAACTTCAAGTCAAGTTAACTTTACAAAAGGAAAGATGAACTTCATAGGTAATGGAAGAGGAGGTAAGAACAAAGACAATACTAAAGCTTGTTGGATTTGTGGCAGAACCAATCATTTGGCAAATGATTGTTGGTATAACAATAAAAATGGTGGAAGTAATAACTAGAGCTTCAATCAAAGAGGTAGAGGAGGAAGAAATCAAAGAGGAAACTTCAGAGGAAGAGGTGGTAGGACATCATATGCTAGAGGAGGTGGAAGAAGTTTTCAATCTCAATCCTACAATAATAACTGTTATAACTATGCATCAGAGTAGAACGATGACATGACTCTTATCTTGAATGCAACACATGAAGCAGTAGGAGAAGAACAAAGGGTGTTCTATATTGAATCAAGATGTAGCAATCATCTGAGTGGCAATATATCATTGATGACTGATATGGAACCAACGGTGAATGGACATAAAGTTCAAACAGGATATAACACCAAGCATAAAGTGGAGAGCATTGGTTCAATGAAGACAAAGGGTGGGAGCACACTCTTAAGCAAGGTACTTTATGTTCCTACTATTCCTAAAAACTTGATAAGTGTAGGACAAATTGTGGAGAAGGGATATGAAGTCAAATTCACAAATGATGGTGTTTATGGTGTTTATTTCTATATCCAAATCAGGGATATAGAAATATCATTGCAGGTAAAAAGGAAGGAAGGTTGTTTACTCTCAAAGTTCAAGGTAATGTGGGACATGCTTTATTTACTTATGGAAGTCAAAAGATGTCTGAGTTAGACCTATGGCATAAAAGGCTAGGTCATTTCAATGAGAGAGCCATAAAGGAAATGTCAAAGAATGATGTGGTGCTTGGTTTTCCCAATGTTGAAGGTCAACACATGGTGTACAAGTGTGAAGCTTGTCAATTAGGGAAAGCACACAAAATTTCATACAATAAATCAGGGTACAAGTATTGAAATATGCTTGAATTAGTTCAAACAGATGTGTGGGGTCCTTCAAGGGACTATAGTATAAATGGATCCAGATATTATGTGTTGTTTGTTGATGATGCAACCTAATGGATTACTTTATATGTAATCAAGAACAAGTCAGAAGTGTTCAGGACATTCAAGCATTATCATGCTTATGTAGTAAGAATTGCAGGACAAAAGCTCAAGAGGTTGAGATCAGATGGAGGGGGAGATTATTTCTCTAAAGAGTTTGATGATAATTTGTGGAATGCACGTATGAAAAGAGAAGTAACTTGCGGGTACTCCCCTCAACAAAATGGAGTTGCAGAAAGAAGAAATAGAACGCTTGTAGAGTTTGCAAGAGCAATGATGAAGGAAAAGAATTGTCCAAACTACTTATGGGTAGAAGCTATCAACACTGCAACATACCTTGTGAATAGGTTACCTTGTAAAGCTTTGGATGGAAGAACACCTTATGAAGCATGGTGGGGTAAGAAACCTACGCTTGATCATTGTAAAGTATTTGGATGTTTAGCATATGCTTATGTTACTTCACAATTAAGACATAAGCTAGAACCCAAAGTAGAGAAGTATGTGTTTATTGGGTATGATGATAGACAAATGGGTTACAGATTGTGGAGTCCATCCACAAAGCAATTTCTTGTTACAAAAGATGTTACATTTGATGAGCAAAGTACATGGTATACAGGGACAACAAATGAATATGCAGATGTTGAAGAAATAAAAAGGAAAGGGAAGACAAAAGTAAGTGTGTATGAAGAAGATATTGATGATGTTGATTATAAAAGTAAATTGCAGGACAATGTTAAAGATGGGCCAAGATTTGATCAAAAATCAAATGTGGCTGAGACTTCAAGAAGTGCAGAGGTCAGAAGATCCTTGAGACAAAGAAAAGAACCTATGAGGTATAGCTATGATACATCTTTCCTAACAGCAAAAGATTATTCTTACATTGCGAAGACAGAAGAGGATCCAATCACATACGAAGAAGTTAAAGGTAAATAGAATTGGGAGAAGGCAATACAAGAAGAGTATGATGCTCTACTTGAAAATGAAACATGGGAATTGGTGCCAAGACCAAAGAATCAGAAGGTTATTGGATGTAAATGGGTGTATAAAACAAAAAGGTTTGTAGATGGAAAGGTGTCTAGATACAAAGCTAGAAATATGGTCAAATGTTATGCCCAAACTTATGGGGTAGATTATGATGAAACCTTTAGTCCTGTTGCTAAGATGTCTAAAATGATGGAGAGTGTTAATCTCCAAAAGAACAAACTAATCTTGAAATAAGAGCACCTCTATATCAAGAGTAACTCAAAACCTTCACCAATTTTAGAGGATCAATGATCAATTATCAAAATTTTGATCAAACTATGAAGAAGATGATTCTACAGAAAGTCTGCTGCACATAACCCATTCATTGACTTATTAATTGTGTAAATCTTTCGATAAAACTTTGCAAAAGCTGTCTGCTATAATTTGCGCACCTCCTCCAAGTTAAATCATTCCAAAAGATTCAGTAGATCTTGAGAAATGAACTCAACGATTCACCTATGTCTAAAACTGCTTTTCTGAGAAGTCGATTCAGACACCTGTAACTTCTAACACTAGCTTCTCTTAATCTAGAACCCATTTATGCAAATGCTTTTAGCCATAGATGGCTTACCTTCCAACTTAGATTTTGACTCTTCAGTCATGCAAAACTTTAACCTGTGCACTGAGAAATGATCAAATCTTTGACCATCAAGAATGCACCTATTTCAAAAAACAGTGAACACTTCTTCATATATGAATGTTCCTACTCATAATTCTCACAACCTGTTTACAATTAGGCTCTCAAATTTTAACCATAGACTCATTAACTATGGATTTAGACATCTACAAAAGGATTCTTGAAATGATTAAGCACAGAATGAGAATGCATAGAAACATCGGGTGCAATTTTTCTTCCATTACTAGAATACTTTACATCTAGATGAGAGAGCTAATCTTCACACTTCTCAAGTGTCTAATCATACCTAATTCTTCTGAATTCTTGTATTCTATACTCTCATCTATTTGCCTCGACATTTTCCTTTGTATATATAGTCAAAATATACAAGCTCATGACTATACAAAAGTATTAGTAAACTGTCTCTGAATTAATGTACATATGTGTACACATCTTCACCTTCTGAATGTGCCCTTCCTTCATGCTTCACAACTTGATCTTTTCTTCAGTCCTTGGCTTCAATTCTTCATCAAAACATCAATTGTTGATTGTCATGCACCAACAGCTCCCCCTCAATCATCAATTGACGTTTTCTCTATCTTCTTTAAACTTGCCATGTCTTTGAATCTCTTTATCCATCACCTTCTCTCTTATAAAATGATACTGAATCTCAATGTATATAGTCCTAGCATGAAAAACATGGTTAGTTGCTAAATACAATGAACTCATGTTATCTCCATGAATAGTGGGTGTACTCTGAATGATGTCAAAACTCTTCATGAGAGTCTTAAGCCATATCACTTCCTTTGCAGCTTCCACCATACCTTTGTACTTAGCCTCTGTGGATGATAAAGCAACTATGTGTTGCTTCTTTGAACACCAAGAGATTAACTTATCTCCCACATAACACAAGTATCCATAAGTTGATCTCCTATCATCAGGATTACCTGCCCAATCTGTATCACTATATATCTTGATGTTTGTTCTGATGTAAAACCATAATACAAACCTTCCTTGAGTGTAACCTTAATGTACCTCAACACTCTTTGTCCTGCAACCCAATGTTCTTTCCTACGACAATGCATGAGTTGAGACAATACTCCAACTGCATATGATAAGTCAGGCCTAGTTAATGTAGCATAGATCAGACTACCAACCAAACTTTGATATAGTTTCATATCCTTGAACTCTTCTCCTCCATATCTTCATAATTTATGATTTACCTCCATTGGAGTAGGCGCTACCCTACATTCATTCATCTTAAACTTGATCAGCAAGTTTCTCAAATACCTTTCTTGAGTTACATACACTCCATGTTGAGTGTATGAGATCTCCATGCCCAAGAAATATGTGTCTCCCAAGTCACTAATCTTGAACTCTTTCTCCATTTGCTTCTTTAGGCTTTGAATGCCTTTCTCATTTGTACCTATAAGAACTATATCATCAACATATATGCACATATAAATGAACCCATCATCACTTGCTTTGACAAGCAAGCTACTATCTAGTTTAGATACTTGGAAACCAAGTTCTTTCAAGAACTTCACAAGTCTATAATTCCATGCCCTTGGAGCCTGCTTCAAGCCATACAAAGCTCTCTATTGCACACATGATTTGGATACCTTCCATCTCTGAATCCTTGTGGTTGCTCCATGAAAACATCATCTGAAATATAACCATTTAGAAAAGCATTCTTCACATCTAGTTGACACAATTTCCAACCTTTACATGTAGCAATTGCTATGAGTGTCCTGATGGTAGTCATCTTTGCCACAGGACTATAGGTCTCAACATAATCTATACCATATGTCTGAGCAAAACCTTTCACAACAAGTCTAGCTTTATACCTAGACACACTTCCATCTGCAAACCTCTTTGTTTTGTAGACCCATTTGCATCCAATGATCTTCTGACTATTTGTTTTAGGAACCAAATCCCATGTCTGACTCCATAAATGCATCATACTCTTCCTGCATAGCTTTCTTCCAATTTTCCTTACCTTTAGCCTCTTCATATGTAGAAGGGTCTTCATCTGTCTTTATCATGTAAGCATAAACTTTGGTATCCAAAAAAGAAGTGTCATAACTATACCTTGTAGGTTTCCATTTGTGTCTTGTTGACCTTCTGAGTTCTCCACTCCTTGAGGTTTTTGGTTCATCACATTCTGGATCAAACCTTGGCACTTCTTCAACTTCAACCTGCACTTCATTGTTCTCCTCTTCATCAAATATCTGAACCTTTGATTTACCTTTCTTTTGATTCACAACTTCTTCATCACCTGCATAAATATTGATTGTACATGCTTACCAAGTACCTTGTTCATCAAATGTAACATCCTTTGATACTAAGAATTGTTTTGTGGATGGACTCCATAATCTATATCCCATCTGCTTATCATCATATCCAATGAATACATACTTTTCAGCTTTAGGTTCCAATTTATGCCTCAATTGTGATGGCACATATGCATATGCCAAACAACCAAATACTTTGCAATGGTCTAGCGTAGGTCTCTTACCCCACCAAGCCTTATATGGTGTCATACCCTGCAAAGCTTTACATGGTAATCTATTGACCAAATAAGTAGCTGTGTTTACAGCCTCAGCCGACAAATAATTTGGGCAATTTTTCTCCTTTATCATGGATCTTGCAAACTCAACAAGTGTTCTATTCCTTCTTTCTGCTACACCATTTTGTTGAGGAGAGTACCTCCAAGTAATTTCCCTTTTTATACGTGCATTCCACAAATAATCACTAAACTCATTAGAGAAATACTCTCCTGTTGGAAGCAGCCAGAGGCACAGACGCCACGGAAGCATGTAAAGATGGAGCAGGGAGCCAGGTGGATCAATTTTCCAAACAAATATGTTCTTATTATTTCTTCAAACATTCAACAGTGATTATTATCACTAATTGTAACACATGTATCATAGAAAACCCCATTTTGTAATTCATAGCTCCATTTTGTGCAAGCCGAGGAGTCCTTGAGCTTGAGGAGCTTAGGTAGAATGCTCGTACCAATTTTCGTTATTTTTAGACATCGTTTACCCTTCCAAATAGCATCTAGGACCTATTTTTTAACTAGGCCGGTCACTAGATGTGAAACCGGTCAAAACTAGTCTAGAAACTATAAAAAGAGCTAGAGAGCTCATTTTTGAGGTTAGCTTGGTTGAGATTAGAGTTCTTGTGAGCTTGTAAAAGTATTCTTGAGTAATAGAGCTAATTTCCCACCTTCCATTGTGTCTTGCTTGTCTCTTCATTGTGTGTGTGTATGTGTGTGCACCTTTATGCTTCTCACCTTCACCCTCACATCATCTCACGTTCACGATCTTCATATCACTCCTACCTCTCCCACGGATTGACATTAAGGAGGTGACGCTTCTTAACGTGGTTCTCACCATTGTGCTAGAGCAACACCAAATTTGGCGCCGTTGCCGGGGATCGAGTCTAGGACGAATGTGTGATGGTAAGAGTATAGCAAGAAGTGGTGTTGGAAGGTAAAAATTTCAGTTTTCATTGTTGTTTTTACTTAGTTTTTAGTGTTTTTCACCTTCCCCATACTCCATCTTCATCATTGCATCATCATCTCCATTTCCAAAAAAATCAGAAAATTCACCATATCTCCCCATTCACCTCATTTCCCCTCATTTGTGCATGCGAGAGAGCGAGAGAGAGAGTTTTTGCGCTTGTGTGTGCTTGCATTTTCTTGAGTTTTTTTGCAGGTACAGAGCTTCAGAGCATCAGGAGAGCTTCCAAAAGGTAAAACATGTACTTTCTGTCAGAAATTTCCGAGTAGGGCGGACCATCGCGATGGTCTGCAACTTTCGGATTTTGAAGTAGGCGACCACACCACGAGGTAGGCGATCCTTGCGCACACACGGAACCACAGTTGCATTTGAAAAATTCGTTGTTTGGTGGACCATCGCGATTGTCTCAGACCATCGCGATTGTGTCGCACCATCGCGATAGGCTCACGCCATCGCGACGGCTCGGCCGGACCATCGCGACGGTTCGCTTTTTCGGACCATCGCGACGGTTCACTTGAGCCATCGCGACGGTCCACTTGGACCATCGCGATTGTTCAGCTGACCCCGGACCATCGCGATTGGCCCATGCCATCGCCACGACAGTGCCACGTGTCACGATAGACCGCGACGGTTCGTTTTTCGGACCATCACGACAGCCGAAAATCGGACCATCGCGATTGGCTCAAGCCATCGCATCGCGGACCATCGCGACTGTTCACTTCGGACCATCGCGATTGTTCCCCGTTGACCGTTGACTCGCGCCATCGCGATTGTCCACTTGATCGGGCCATCGCGACTGTTCAACCTTACGCCATCGCGATTGTCCGCTTGGTCACGCCATCGCGACGGTTCACTTTTTCGGACCATCGCGACGGTTCATTTCCCCGCCATCGCGATCGTTCACTTCGGGCCATCGCGACGGTTCGCCTTTTCGGGCCATCACGATTGTCCAAATCCCACGCCATCGCGACGGTTCGCTTGGACCATCGCGACGGTCCCAAACCATCGCGATTGTGCACCCCCATCGCAAATTTTGGGCTCCAATTTTGACCAATTTTGAGGGTATTTTTGAGAAATTTTTGGACCAATAGACTCATAGGAGACCCCTTAGCACATATCTGAAGGAAAACTTGATTGTCAGTTTTTACCCCCCAGGGCCTGAACGCTCATAACTTTTTCATCCGAAGTCCGTTTTTTGAGCTTAATAGCTCGTTAGAAAGCTCGCGACGAGTACTACGTGACCTCAACTGTTTTTTTCCTAAAGGATACATTTATTTTTGGATAAGCTATTTTGAGGTTCACCTAGTTTGGGACTAGGAAGCCAGGGGGCAAGTATTGAAAATTTGGGCAAAAAGGGAAGGGATTTAAAAGGTGTATATGCTCAAGTATTTGATCATCTTGTGAATTGGTCTAATATTAGAATTTTCCAGGTTTAGCAAAGGCAATCAAAGGCAAGCAAGCAAGGCAGCGAAGACAGCAGAGCTTGGGAAGCACGGCTTCTTGGGCAACAGGGCATCAGAGCAATCAGAAAAGCCGACTCGAGGTTGGAAGATTACTCAACCCCCTCAGTCAATTCTTAGCTTAGGCTAAACGGTAGTGTTGTGGATTTAAGTCGATAGGAACGCCTCAAGTTCAAGATACTTAATTCTTTCAAATTTAAGACTACAAGTAAAAGTGTGTGTGACGAAAACCTAAAGAAAAGAACCTAAGTCTGACGGAACGAGAACTCAAAATCATAACGGAAAGTCGAATTCCTGACGCATATATTAAGACAAGAATCCAAAGAAAATTAAAAAGAACTAAGAAAGTAATAACAAAGAACCATTGACGATCTAAGTGTGTGACTGAGTGTGCAAGGAAGAAAATTAATGAACCTTAGATCAGGGAGACACATAGGTAAGTCGGACCGACGAAGCCTTAGATCATCAGAGGCAAGTGTAAGGACTACTGCACGATCTTGGGCTCAGCAATTGAATAGTAATTACCCCTACGAGAGCTCAGAGACTAGCGAATCAGAAATGGCATTTAGCACAGACAGACCAGAAGGAGGGTCTCATGTAGCATACCTAGAAAAACCAGAAGGACCCTATAGAACGCAACTAGAGTTTCTCCGAACCAACCGATTAGGTGCTCGCATCTATGAGGATGGTTTGCGAAGGCAAGTGGTGCAACTGCACAACCCTGATCAACCCATTGGATTGAAAAGACCAGTGGTGAAATTTGAGAGAGACGCTTACATAGACAAAGAAGGAACCATGTACGTTCTAAGTACGCAGCCAAACGATACTAATGAGTTTGCCACAATTCAATTAGAGACGGAAGCGAAATTTCAAGGAAAAGAACCATTAGAAGAACCTAGAACACCGAGAGGGAAATCCGTATTAACAAGAGTACTCATCCCAGAATGGATCCCTCAAGATAACAGGAGCACCAAGTTGTATGTAAATAAAGAGACAGATGAAGCCTTTTGGAGGTACAGAAAGGAACACCCTGGTGAGATAGGCATCATTACAATCTATGAATTCAAGGACCCAGATACACCTGGAAAGGTTGTATACCTGGATGAGACTTCAAAAAGAGTCTTCGTGGTGCCTGAGCGCGCTAAAAACACATACACATGGAGAGGTGAATTGATATTCCCTCCATCCAGAACGAACATAAATACAAGTCAACAAGGGGCAGGAACATCCTCAGCCCATGGAAATCAAAGAGAAGGAAATCACGAAAGACCGGAAGTGAGCTTCACTCATCCCATAGGGAGAGATAGAACAACCACGAACACTAATAGAACGGATAGACAAAGAGATCATGGAATACCAGGTGGTAGAGATGATTTTCCTCTACCTAGACCACGCGAACACGCAAGAGTACTGAGGCCCACGCAATTAGTGAAATCTATGAAGAATTACTTTGATGGGACAGGAGATCCCTATGACCATGTTGCAGAATTCAAACAAGTACTAAGAGCAGAACAAGTTGAAGACATGTTCACGCAGTACAACGCATTTGGACTAACGTTAAAGAATACCGCTTTAACTTGGTTCCAACCATTGCAACAAAGGCAATTTAGAGACATCCATCACTTTTTAGAGTCATTCATCACTGAATTCTCTAAAAGTGGGATTAGACATGACACGTCTTCGTTGATTCATAGCTTTAAACAGACCCCTCAGGAAACAGTAAGACTGGCAGGACGTAGATTCAGACAATATGTTGAACGATGTCCAATGCAAGAGCTACCCTCACAGGCCAAACAAGTATCACTGTTCCTAGATGGCTTGTTGAGCGCTAAACTACGCTCCTATGTGTACCTAAAAGAACCCAGAACGCTAGAGGAGTGTGTAAGAATATGTATAGACATCGAGGACAACCTAGGAGAGGAATTAGAACTCTCAAAGGTCTATAAGGACTCAGATTGTTCTTCTCTAGCATCCACAAAATTGTCTAATTCGATAGAGGACCTAGCAGAAAAAGTGGCCCAGAAACTAGGAGTTTCTAGTAAACAGGTGCCCAAGCTACCAACTAATGTACGTTGTTACACTTGTGGTGGAAATCATTTGGCAAATGTGTGCCCCAATGCACCACGACCACAAGCCAACCCTAGTGGCCAATATTGCACAATTGAGAGAAGATACACGAATCATACGGCTCAAGACTGCCCATACAACAAACAAACCGTGAGACAGAACTACCCGCTAACATACCAGCAGCCAGGTAGGTATCAAGGCCAATACAATGCTCAGCCTTATTACTATAGGCCTCCCCAAAACTACCCATACCAGGCTCAACAGAGACCTCAACCCGTCTTAGCTCAGCAGCCACCCCCACCAGCGAATGTCATCTCAGTGAAATACGCGGCTGCAGAAGAGAACCTAAGTAGGGCCTTATTGCCTTCTTCACCCTTGATCACAGAAAGTGACCCGAACTCAAACAGTTTTGACTCTGCTCATGTAACTAGTTCACCCGCTTATTACATGGAGTCACCAAAACATGTGGAGACGTATTATTATGACAGTCCACCAATGGAAACTAGTTGGGAGCCAGATTATACTAATGTGATGTACGCAAACCCAAACCCACGGCCCCAATTGAGACAACAGAGACCACAGGGCCCTAGAGGACCATGCTTTAGGTGCCAAGGAGATCACTTCATTAAGGATTGTCCACATCCCCCAATAGCAAGGCAATCACAGTACTATAGCATCCAAGGCTTTTGTGCCGACTGTGGCAAAGAGCACATAATCAAAGATTGTCCTAAGAACCCAGTTAACGCTTCGAACGTGACACCGATCAATGTGATAGGCATTGTAAACAATGCAGATGGATCTAACCCTACATACGTGCCTATCCAAGCTATAACAAGAGCCCAGGCGCTCTTACAAAACCAACAGCTTAATCAAGAGAAAGTAGCCGGAACTAGTGAAGTTGCAGAATCTAGTAGTAAAAAGACGAAATCTTGGAAAGATTCTAGAGAAAGAATCAAGAGAAAGTGGAGTAAAAAGATAAGTGAGTTGAAAGGAAGTCTAAGAGAATCTAGAGCCAAAATACAAGAATTGGCCTCACAAGAATTAAATCAAGAAAATCCAGCTCAGAAATCAGGATCAGTCTTAGCGGAACCCATACCGGAAGATCTAGACATGATGTTTCGTGCATATCAGGCTAGAATAAAAGAGGGACCTCAAGTCACGGAAATGAGTAAAAACTACCCTCGAGCTGATCTAGAAATTGAGAGAACTAAACTTTGCATGAAAATGGTAGAATTAGCACAAGCTTTGTTTGAAGCCTCTAGATATCTTAATTGGAATAACATGGCAAAACCGGAACTACACTTTCAAGGACTAATGGAGAGGCTAGAACACTTGATAGAAAGCAAAGAGAAAGAGGATCAGCATAGGAACCCTATTGTCACAGAGACACAGGAAAGGAATGCACCATCCCTGTCTCAAGTACCTAATACGGAAAGTCAAGATAACCTATCTTCCATACATAGGTACTCACATGAATTTTTGAGAGAAATCCAAGAAGAGAAATGGAGAAAAGAACAAGGAACTCATCCTCCTATTCAAGAAATAGACGACTTGCAAGAACAATTTCCCCAAGACATCCCCTCTATATATGATGATGTAGAGATGGAACAACGGAGTGAACCCACAGGATTTGAATCTAATTCTCTACAAGAATTACCTCAGTTCACAGGACCTTGGGAAGCAAAGTCTATTAGTATGAGAGCACCCACGATAATAGTGAGGAATGAAGAATCAGTGATCCCTAGGAACACGGAAGTGATCAAGAATACTAAAGTACGGTGTAATCTCACTCTGGAGGAATTGTTAAAGGTGAAACCAGAATTGTGGAAGCACGTAGCAAATCAATTCCCTGAGCTAGCTACCACACCCTCTCAAATAGGATCACACAAGAAGGTACCAGAGATACTTGTGGAAAAGATTGGAGACGTAAGCGAAGGAGAGGAAGGTAACACATATCTTCCAATAACCCATCAGGGCTACACCACGAAAGCCATCTTAGATTCAGGAGCCGGAGTAGCAATAGCTACCACCGCTTTATGGAAACGTTGGGGTAAGCCAGCACTCAGACCCACCAGGATGAAGCTACAAATGGCTGATGGACACATAGAAAAACCGTTAGGCTTACTAGAAGGCATATCTCTCACCACTTGTGGTGTAGAATTTGAGCATACTTTTGCCATTTGTGACTTCGCGAAAAATCATGCATATGAGATGATATTGGGACGACCATTCATGCGTCAGTTGCAAATTGTACAAGATTGGGGAACTAATTCTTTGTACTTGCAACATTTAGGAGTGACTACCAAAGTCAATCTTAAAGACTATTCACATAGAGATGTACCCCCAATACAATGGAATACCATCCATAAGACACCAGTAGAGACGGAATCCGTGCACTCATTAGAATCAGATCCTTCTTGGTTGCATGAGGATACCCATTTATGGATGTGTAAAGTTGCCAAACAAGAAGAAGAAAGATTAGAAGCAAGGACCTTAGGTGCAGAACAACATCCACGAACCCTTCAAGATCCAGCCTATGCACCTGTAGTGTTCCCCGACGAAGAGTTTGAACCCCATGGTTGGGCAGAAATACTAGCAACCATGGATGTAGCCATCAATGAAGAACAATGGACACCCCATTGTGACGAGGATGGCTATGACATTTCAGTTTTCACGATAGAGCCAATCATGGGCGATGCAATTTTAGAAGAAGGTGAACCGAACACTGATGCATTCGAGGATGCAAGCGATTTTGATTTAGAATCAATTATTATGGACCCACCCTTTGCATCAGAGGAAGAATATTTCTACGAAGTAGAGACTCACACTCAGAGACACGAGGAAATTACGAACGAGGTAAGGTTGGCCACTCAAGTGACTAACAAGAGTGAAGGTAAGAAAAGGAAGAAGAAAGAAACCATGACAGAAAAAGAAGAATCTTTGTTTGAAGTACCCGAGAACTTCAAGAAATATGAAATTGAAGATAGAAGAATCATGGTACGAATGCCCAATAGAAAGGCGAGTGACGGACAAGTATATGATAATCGAGAGAAAACCAAGAAAATAATAGTTGCCATAGAAGGAGAAGAAGAAAAATGTACCTACATAGGGCATGATTTGACGACTGAAGAAGAGGAAGAGTTAGTTGCCCTATTGCGCGAATATAGAGATGTTTTTGCTTGGAGTTATAAAGATTTGAAAGGAGTGGATCCAGATATATGTTCTCATAGAATCCCTATGACTCCAGATGCAAAACCGACAAAACAGAAACCTTACACGTACAATGATAACTACGCTGCGAAGATTAAAGAGGAGATAGATCGCTTGATAGAAGCAGGATTCATTTACGAAATTGAGCATACCGAATGGGTATCCCCCATTGTGGTTGTGCCCAAGAAGAATGGAAAATTGCGTGTGTGTATTAACCTTAAAAAAGTTAATGCCGCCACGATTAGAGATAGTTATCCTCTTCCTATCACAGAACACCTATTGGAGAGAGTTGCGGGCAAGGAAGTTTACAGCTTTCTTGATGGATTTTCAGGCTATAACCAAGTAGCCATTGCTCCAGAAGACCAACACAAGACGGCTTTTGCCACTGAATGGGGCATATTCGCATTTCGTGTAATGCCATTTGGCTTAACAAATGCACCCGCTACTTTCTAGCGACTCATGTGTCATGTTTTTAAGGAATTCTTACGCAAGAGCTTGGAAGTTTATGTCGATGACTTATGTGCTCATTCAAATGTAAGACAGACACATATCCCAGAGTTAAGACAAATATTTGACAAATGTCGAGAATATCAGGTTTGTTTGAACCTAGAAAAATGCGTTTTCATGGTCAGACAAGGCAAAATTCTAGGACACATTGTGTCAAAAAATGGAATCTCCACAGATGAGGAAAAGGTGAAGGTAATTGCAGAATTACCAAGACCAACTAATGTGAAAGAGGTACAGGCATTCATGGGCCATTGCGGTTATTATAGGAGATTCATACACATGTATGCAATCATAGCCAAGCCTTTGTACTCTCTTTTAACCAATTTTGACTGGACGGACGAATGTGAAAATTCATTCAATGAACTTAAACGACGCTTGTGCTCAGCACCTATATTGACAACCCGAGATTGGAGTAAGCCATTCCATGTGCATGTGGATGCATCCAATTACGCCATAGGATGTGTGTTAGCACAACCCACGAATGAAGGTAATATAGATCTCCCCATAGCTTACGCGAGCAGACAATTGAACGCAGCAGAAAGAAATTACACCACGACGGAACGAGAAGGATTAGGGATGATCTACGCAGTAAAGAAGTTTAGGCACTACTTGTTGGCCAACAAATTCAAGTTCTTTACAGATCATCAAGCCCTATTATACTTAGTCAACAAACCATGTAACACAGGACGATTGATACGTTGGTTTCTATTACTCATGGAATATGATTTTGAAGTAGTAGTCAGGAAGGGAAAGACACATCTTAGAGCCGACCACCTTTCAAGATTAACCTCAGGAGAAGCTCCTCAAGGAATAGCCGATGAATTACCAGATGCATACTTGTTTAACCTTGAGATAGCACCAGAATGGGCTAAACCTATAGTCCCTATTCTGACATACGGACCCAAGAATCCTAGGATAAAGATCAAAGAAGGAGAGATTACCAAATCTCAGAGATACCAAATAATGGCAGGAAGCATATATAAACAGGATAATCAAAAGATTCTTGCTTGTTGCGTAGATGAATCGGAACATGCGAATTGGTTGCAATTAGCACACATAGGTGCATTAAAGCAACATCATTCAAAACATAGAACACTACAGACTCTGCAAAGACTAGGAGTATATTGGCCTACGATGGAAGCAGATGTCTACAAGTTGTGTAAGGAATGCCATGTTTGCTGTGAAAGACCACTAGTAGAACATGCTACACTATATCACGTGTCTCTCACACCAGACTGGAGTGAACCTTTAGTGACTTACTTGAGGACGAACACATTCCCTCAAGGCATGACTTTAGCTCGACAACGCAGTCTAGAGCAGGAAGCTCAAGACTATTCACTTATTGGCGATAATTTATACAAAAGAGGACGAGATGGATATCTAAGACAATGCGTTCACGAAAGCGATTATCTTAGCATACTAGAGACTGCACACCAAGGTGTTGCAGGAGGTCATTTTGGACCAGAGAGGGTAATCAAAGCCATCCTCTTTGCAGGATTATGGTGGCCCACTCTTCACATGGATGCTCATACCTATGTCAAGAGATGTGATGTGTGCCAAAGAACTCAGTTTCCTACTCGCAGAGATGAAATGCCATTGAAACCCATGATGGGCGGACGTGCATTTTCTAAGTGGGGTATAGACTTTGTAGGACCCATTAACCCCCCTGCAAAAGGTACACATGCGGAATACATTATTGTTGCCACAGATTATCTTACGAAATGGGTAGAGGCAAAAGCCACAAAAAAGAATGAGGCTCACACGACTGCAAAATTCTTATTTGAAAATGTCTTTACAAGATATGGACTGCCTATAGAGTTAGTGAGCGATCGAGGCACTCACTTTCTAAACCAAGTCATTGAATATCTGTTGCAGGATTTTATGGTGATTCACAAGAAATCTGCACCATATCATCCTCAGGCCAATGGTCAGGCTGAAATCACTAACAAGATACTTTGTAACATACTGACGAAACTCGTGAACAACAAACGTTCAGATTGGGACAAACAGTTACACCACGCTGTTTGGGCATATCGAGTGGCCTACAAGACCGTACTCAATGCAACTCCCTTTCAGATGGTTTTTGGTCAAAATGCAGTGCTTCCTTTGGACTTCTTGATACCGACCCTTAAGGTTGCACAAGAACATCAGTGGACCGGCCATGAATTATCAGCAAGAATAATGGACTTGGAACGATTAGGAGAAACTAGGCTGAAAGCAGCAGGAGGAATATACGCAGCGAAGAAGCGACAGAAAGCATATTTTGATGCACACGTGAAAGATAAAGGCCTAAAAGAAGGAGATTTAGTTCTAGTATATACGCTGAAACAGCACGCACGGAAGTTAGAAAAGCGAGGTTATGGACCTATGATCATTAACAGACTTTCGACTAGTGGAGCAGTACAGTTAGCCACCTTAGAAGGAGATATAATGCCTAATTACATTAGCGGCTGTAGAGTCAGGCTATATCAGGAACCTCTTACTGAGGATATGCTTAGACGACTCACATTGGCAAAGAAGCGTAAGGAGGAAGAAAATAGAATACGAGCTGAAGCTCAGGCAGAAGCCATAGAACGCATTAAGCGCATGAAGCTAAGAAGACAAGGAATAGGGAGAGAACATTATAACCATCTGGAAACATCACCCAGATATCCCATGGCCATGTGTCAAGTAAAGTCAACCACTCATCCTAGCATAGTGGACAGAAGACCATTCATTAAAGTTAGGCTAGAGCACGGCAATCCTTGCCAAGAACTCAGGGCTTTAATTGACTCAGGTGCTGCGACTAGTGCGATTAGATGGTCCCACTATAAGGATTCAGGAATAGAAATGCGGCCAATTGAGGCATACCTCATAGGCCTAGGAGGCATGGAAACCCCTTGCATGGGTGAGGTGGACCTTCCTATCCTCATTAAGGATTTGACCATGACAGCAAAGCTACTAGTGTGCCATGATGACGACCTGATAGAACCCCTAATCCTTGGCCAAGATTGGCTATACGATCACTCAGTGGACCTAAATCTTAGACAAGGCTCCTTACAGATTGGAACCTTAGAGCAGAAGCGAGTGATACCGCTTGACTTCCCTAACGGCATTCCGCTTGACGGTTGTGACCCTAGACCCTATGAAACGCATGCGACAGAAGACCGGAAGATCTTTAATCCGACCAGTCACGTTACGTCTACACCAACCCACTCGGGCTTGGCTATAGACAGTTGTCAATCAGAAGGACGATAGGAGATCTTCCCTGGGACTTCCTGCAAACTAGAAGAGGCAGTTACCCAACCGCAAGGGCAGATGGTCACAATCAGAGGTCAGGTGGGTTGCATCAGCGGCCAAATGAGCACGACACCCTGCGGTGCTCATCCTTCCAAACTTGTTGAGGACTGGCCTAGATTAAAGTTAAAGAACGCATCACTTCCTAATGGGCAGGTCACGCAAGTCTTGGATCTCCCTTCTTTTCCAAAGCAGAGCGTCCATCCGACCTCTCACCCTCAACCACAACAGAGTCAACCACGACGAAGGAACCCAGACCGACGGCAGTATCAGAGGAAACAACAAGGAAAGCAGTTTAGGCCACCCAAAGGAAGCAGCACGAGACAAATATGGGTGCCAAAAGGACAAAAAGCACCAAAGAACTCCAGCCAAGCAGAAATCGACAAGAAAAAGGCAGTGCAGAAACAGAATCGATATCCACCATCCCCTCGACCTTCTTCTACAGGTCCGAGCATTCGACAAATTTGGATCGCCAAGAAATACCTTACCCATAGACCCACACCCACGCAGATTTGGTGTTGGTGCAGACCAATCACCAATTGAAGACTTGGAAGATTAAAGGATGAAGGAAGGATCAACTATTGAAGCTTGGAAGAAAGACACATTCAGAGTATATGAGAAATGTACACATATGTACATAGTTTACTTAGATCTTTGTTTGAGTAAGAATCTTGTACAAATTATCTATAAATACTTTGAGAAAAGTCGGGACATGTATGAGAGCATATGTGACAAGAGTTAGAAGCCAAGATTGAGGAAGTTAGAAGTCATGAGATAGAAGAAAAGTTAGTTGAGTTAGCTCTCATCACTCAGTTGTAAATTTTTCTGAGTAATTGAAAATCTTGCACCCGATGTTTCTGCGTCTGCTCCATCTGTGTTTGATCAATTGAGAAATCCTTTTGAGGATATCTAAGTTGTTAGTTAATGAGTCTGTGACCTGAGTTTCAGAGTCTAATTGCAAACAGGCTAGGAGAATTGTAAGTAGGAACATTCATATGTGTTGAATGTTTACAGTTCTCTGAAACAGGCGCAAATTTCGAGTTTAATCTTTTGGTCAGATCTCACTCCATAGTTAAAAGTTTTGTGCAAGTAAGCACTTAATCTTTAAGTTAGAAGATGATCTACTCGTGGCTAGAAGCATTTGCTTAAACGGGTTTTGTACTGAGAGAATTGAAGTTAAGAAGTTAGGGGTGTCTAAATCGACTTCTCAGAAGTACAGATTTGGACATAGGTAACTTGTGAAGTCAATTTCTCAAGTTATACTAAAGCTTTTGAAGTAATTCAACTTGGAGGTGATGCGTAATCTCTAGGAGATGATTCGTACAAAGTTTCATCAAAAACTTTACACGGTTGATAGGTCAATGTGAAGAAATAGTGCAGTAGACTTTTCTGTGTTTTATCTTCTTCACAGATTTTCTCAATTTTGATAAGTTGGAAATTGATCCTCTAAATTAGTGGAAGTTTTGACTTACTCTTGGTATAGAGGTGCTCTAATCACAAGAGTAGGTTGTTCTTTTGGAGATTAACACTCTTCATCAGTGGTATCAGAGCAGGAGACATCAAATCAAGGAAAGGAGGATCCCGACCGCTGCAGATTCAAGAAATTCAACACTTGAAGAACTAAGAAGTGAAAGCTTGGAGTCAAAAGTCTGAGGAGAAGTCTACTCGACATCAAGAAAGGCAAAAGGAGTCTAATTCGAAGTAAAGGTACATACATTGTTTGTAAAGCTTGAAGATTTCAATACACAGGTGGATACAAGATGGGAGATGCCCTACAGATAGAGAAATTGGATAGGGAAAACTATCCTGCATGGTCAATGAGGATGGAAGCTCATCTTATGAGCAAAGATTTAATTGGTTACATCACAGGAGAAGAAGAGAAGCCAGAGTTCAGAGATCCTAGTGTTCCAACTAGGGAAGAGTTAGCAGATCTGAAAAATTGGATGAAGAAAGATGCTCAAGCTAGGAGCATTATCTATATGGGAGTCAATGATTACTTGTTACCTCATATTAGAGGTCTTGAAAGTGCAACTGACATATGGAATGCTTTGGAGGAGCATTTCCAGAACACTACAAAGTCAAGGAAAGCATCCTTATGGGCAGAGTTTACTACCTTCAAGAAGAAGGCCTCTCAATCCATCTCAGACTATGTAACAAGGATGAAAGATATTGCAGATGCTTTAGGAGCTGTTGATGAAGACATTGAGGAAGATAAATTGGTAAGGCAAATCCTTACAGGGTTGAGATGTGATGACAAATGGAAGCCATTTATTTTGTCTACAGAGTTATCACTTGATCATTTCACTCCTGATTTAAATCAATTGTTAGGTCATATGCTAACATTTGAGCAGGATGTTAAAGGAGATGGTGACAAGAGTACAGGTCATGCAATGTACTCAAAGGACAAGAAGAAGAATAGCAAAGGAAAACAACAAGCAGGTGAAGATGAAGGAAAAACTACTCAAGCCAACTTCCTAAGAGGAAGAGGAGGTGGCAAAGGTAGAGGAAGAGGCAGGAACAATAAAGATGGAAGCAAAGCTTGCTGGATTTGTGGTAAGACAAATCACTTAGCTCATGATTGTTGGCATAATAATCAGAATAATGGTGGATACAATCAAAATTATAATTCAAGAGGAAGAGGTGGCAGAAATCAAAGAGGTAATTACAGAGGTAGAGGTGGAAGGAATTACTTTGGAAGAAATGCAGGTAGAGGATTCCAAAGTCAAAAATATAACAACACCTACTACAATTATGCTTCAGATCAAAAGGAAGATTCAACATTGATAATGAATGCAACTTGTGAAAGGCAGAATGAAGATCAAAGAATCTTCTACATTGACTCAGGATGTAGCAATCACCTGAGTGGTAACATATCTTTGATGACTGATTTGGAGAGTAAAGTTTTTAATCATGTTGTTCAAACAGGTGACAACACAAAGCACAATGTGAAGTCAATTGGATCAGTGAAGGCCAAGGATGGAAGCACATTATTGAGTAAGGTTTTGTATGTTCCTACAATCCCTAAGAATTTGATAAGTGTAGGACAAATTGTTGAAAAGGGATATGAAGTAAGGTTCACTAATGATGGAGTATATGTGGAAGACCCTAGCCAAGGGTATAAACAGATTGTTTCAGGGAGAAAGGAAGGAAGATTATTTACATTGAAGATTCAAGGCAATATTGGTCATGCTATGTTCACATATGGAGGACATAAGATCTCTGAGTTAGATCTTTGGCACAAGAGGCTTGGACATTTCAATGAAAGAGGTATTAAAGATATGGTTAACAATGGTTTAGTGCTTGGATTGCCTAATGTTGCAGGTCAACATATGACATACAAATGTGAGGCATGTCAATTAGGTAAGGCTCATAAACAGTCCTATTCCAAGCATGGTTTTATGTACTCAGAGAAGCTTGAGTTGGTACACACAGATGTGTGGGGACCATCAAAAGATTTCAGTATAAATGGATCAAGGTATTATGTGATTTATGTTGATGATGCTACTAGGTGGATCACTATCTATGTGATCAAAGATAAGTCAGAAGTGTTTAATACATTTAAACACTATCATGCATATGCAGAAAGAATTACAGGTCATAAGTTGAAAAGACTAAGGTCAGATGGAGGGGGAGAGTATTTCTCAAATGAGTTCAGTGATTACTTATGGAATGCAGGTATAAAAAGGGAAGTTACTTGCAGGTACTCTCCTCAACAAAATGGTGTTGCAGAAAGGAGAAATAGAACTCTTGTTGAGTTTGCAAGATCCATGATGAAGGAGAAAAGTTGCCCTAATTATTTGTGGGCTGAGGCTGTAAATACAGCCACTTATTTGATCAATAGGTTACCATGTAAAGCCTTGCAGGGTATGACACCATATGAGGCTTGGTGGGGTAAAAGACCTACCTTGGATCATTGCAGAGTATTTGGGTGTGTGGCATATGCATATGTGCCATCACAATTAAGACACAAATTGGAACCCAAAGCTGAAAAGTATGTTTTCATTGGCTATGATGACAAGCAGATGGGCTATAGATTGTGGAGTCCATCAACAAAGCAATTTATGGTTTCTAAAGATGTTACATTTGATGAACAAAGCACTTGGTATGCAGGTACAATCAACATCAATACAGGTGATGAAGAAGAAGTGAGTCAAAGAAAAGGTAAATCAAAAGTTCAGATATTTGATGAGCAAGAGAATAATGAAGTGCAGGTTGAAGTGGAAGAGACACCAAGATTTGATCCTGAATGTGAAGAGCCAGAAACCTCAAGGAGTGGAGAACTCAGAAGGTCATCAAGAAATAGGTGGCAACCTACAAGGTATAGTTATGATACTTCATTTCTAGCCACAAAAGATTATGCTTATATGGTGAATACAGATGAAGACCCTTCTACATATGAAGAGGCAAGAGGTAAGGAAAAATGGGAGAGTGCTATGCAGGAAGAATATGATGCACTATTGGAGAATCAAACTTGGGATTTGGTTCCTAAACCAAATAGTCAGAAGATTATTGGATGCAAGTGGGTCTACAAGACAAAAAGGTTTGCAGATGGAAGAGTATCTAGATACAAAGCTAGACTTGTTGTCAAAGGCTTTGCTCAAACATATGGTATTGATTATGATGAGACCTATAGTCCTGTGGCAAAGATGACAACTATAAGGACACTTATTGCTATTGCTGCATGTAAAGGTTGGAAGCTATGTCAACTTGATGTGAAGAATGCTTTTTTGAATGGTTACATTTCAGATGATGTATTCATGGAGCAACCTCAAGGGTTCAGAGATATAAAGTATCCAGATCATGTGTGTAAGCTCAAGAGAGCTTTGTATGGCTTGAAGCAGGCCCCAAGGGCATGGAACTATAGACTTGTGAAGTTCCTAAAAGAACTTGGTTTTCAGGTGTCTAAAGCAGATAGTAGCTTGCTTGTCAAAGCAAGTGAAAATGGTTTCATATACATGTGCATATATGTTGATGATATAATCCTTACAGGTACAGATGAAGAAGGAATATAAAGACTCAAGAGGCAAATGGAAAAGGAGTTCAAGATTAGTGACTTGGGAGACTTGTCATACTTCTTGGGCATGGAGATTACATATACTCAACATGGAGTATTTGTGACCCAAGAAAGGTATTTGAAGAACTTGTTAATCAAGTTTAAAATGGATGATTGCAGGGTAGCATCTACACCAATGGAGGTGAATCACAAATTGAGTAAGTTTGGAGGTGAAGAATTCAAGGACATGAGACAATATCAGAGTTTGGTTGGTAGCCTTATCTATGCTACTCTAACTAGACCTGATTTATCATATGCAGTAGGGGTTTTGTCTCAATTTATGCATTGCCCAAGGAAAGAACATTGGATTGCAGGACAAAGGGTGTTGAGGTACACTCAATGAAGGTTTGTATTATGGGTTTACCTCAGATACAAATATCAAAATTTATAATGATGCAGATTGGGCAGGTAATCCAGATGATAGAAAAGGCCTATTCAGGAAAAATGGGAATTACACAGGATTTTGAGACTGTTCTTTGTGTCCCAATGTTTTACATTTTGACTCATTCAAACACTACAAAATGTTATTTTCTCTTGATCGGAGTATATTAAATTGACACTTTAATATTAAGGATAATTGTATTATAAATAGGTTATGAGGGTTAGCCTCAAACTTAAGTAGTTAACATTTTAAGTAATATAAATGGGACTTGAATAATTCCCAAATTTCCTGAATAGGCCTTAGAAGATCAACCTATGGATACATGTGTTATGTGGGAGATAAGTTAATCTCATGGTGTTCTAAGAAGCAACATACAGTTGCTTTGTCTTCTACAGAAGCTGAGTATAAAGGCATGGTTGAAGCTGCAAAAGAAGTGATTTGGCTCAAGACCTTGATGAAGAGTCTTGACATTATGCATGGGGTACCAATTATATATGGAGATAACATGAGTTCATTGTATTTAGCTGCTAATCCTGTTTTTCATGCCAGGACCAAACACATTGAGATTCAGTATCACTTTCTAAGAGAGAAGGTGATGGATAAAGAGATTGAAGTAATCCATACTTCAACAAAAGATCAGATAGCTGATATGCTTACAAAAGGCTTGGATGGACCAAAGTTACAAAGGTTCAAGGACATGCAGGTATAAAGAAGATAGAGAAAACCTCAATTGATGATTGAGGGGGAGCTGTTGGTGCAGACCAATCACCAATTGAAGACTTGGAAGATTAAAGGATGAAGGAAGGATCAACTATTGAAGCTTGGAAGAAAGACACATTCAGAGTATATGAGAAATGTACACATATGTACATAGTTCACTTAGATCTTTGTTTGAGTAAGAATCTTGTACAAATTATCTATAAATACTTTGAGAAAAGTCGGGACATGTATGAGAGCATATGTGACAAGAGTTAGAAGCCAAGATTGAGGAAGTTAGAAGTCATGAGATAGAAGAAAAGTTAGTTGAGTTAGCTCTCATCACTCAGTTGTAAATTTTTCTGAGTAATTGAAAATCTTGTGCCCGATGTTTCTGCGTCTGCTCCGTCTGTGTTTGATCAATTGAGAAATCCTTTTGAGGATATCTAAGTTGTTAGTTAATGAGTCTGTGTTCTGAGTTTCAGAGTCTAATTGCAAACAGGCTAGGAGAATTGTAAGTAGGAACATTCATATGTGTTGAATGTTTACAGTTCTCTGAAACAGGCGCAAATTTTGAGTTTAATCTTTTGGTCAGATCTCACTCCATAGTTTAAAGTTTTGTGCAAGTAAGCACTTAATCTTTAAGTTAGAAGATGATCTACTCATGGCTAGAAGCATTTGCTTAAACGGGTTTTGTACTGAGAGAATTGAAGTTAAGAAGTTAGGGGTGTCTAAATCGACTTCTCAGAAGTACAGATTTGGACATAGGTAACTTGTGAAGTCAATTTCTCAAGTTATACTAAAGCTTTTGAAGTAATTCAACTTGGAGGTGATGCGTAATCTCTAGGAGATGATTCGTACAAAGTTTCATCAAAAACGTTACACGGTTGATAGGTCAATGTGAAGAAATAGTGCAGCAGACTTTTCTGTGTTTTATCTTCTTCACAGATTTTCTCAATTTTGATAAGTTGGAAATTGATCCTCTAAATTAGTGGAAGTTTTGACTTACTCTTGGTATAGAGGTGCTCTAATCACAAGAGTAGGTTGTTCTTTTGGAGATTAACACTCTCCATCATTTGGGTACCCAAACCATGTATCATAGCTCATCCCATAAGCCATGTAATATATACCCCTCGCCAATCTTCCCATCCCCCGACACCACCCTTTGCCCCTCAGCAGAAACCCACCACCCACTCCAAGATCCTTAGGAAATGGATACCGAAGCGTGTCCAACCGTCTTCCCTAACCCCATGTCTGACAAAACTACCCCCCGACTAACATGCAAACCTTGTACTAAAATACTAACCATTAAACCTTGTAATAATTCACCCACCATCATCACACATCACTCTCATCTCATCAAGAAATGTATGCATGATCTGAAACGTGTAGGAGTCTAGAGACCCGCACTAGTGCTGCAAGAGACATTGCATCCATCACATCACAGCACTTGGCTACACGGGTTACGCATCAGTTATGGAAAGGGATTGCGGTCTCACTTTAATGGGATCATAATTAATTTCCATGCTAATGTGTTAATCTTTTGTAGCAGATCTTTCTCATTAGCGCATCCGTCACCATGCAAACCGACGAAGGAACATCAGGAGCAGGCCCCAGTGTAGTGGCAGTGCCCCTCAACGTATTACGGGCAGAATCCCACCCAACTGCTCCACCACCGGAATTCCAAGGATTTCCAGGGCCCATGCCGATCGACAACCCACCTATGGGCTACACTGAAAAGATACACCGGAACTCTCATTGGTTTCAGGGACTTGCAGGACCCCTTGCGGACGCGGACTTTATATTTGAATCCTCTCTGACATTTGATGACCGCACGTGGGGAAAATACCAGTTTTTCTCCCGAGAGTTCGAAGCCCTACAGAGCACCCAGGATTTAACTCACGTTTCGGCCAGAGCAGGCTTCATGGAGTATTTCAGTGATCCTCTGCCCAAACCGGACTTTTATAGGTGCTATTACTTAATCACTACTTTGCTGGCCTTAGAGAATAAGGACATCCCAGGAACCTTCATTTTACCTTCTTTAGTGGATGATCCACCTTACAAAAGGTTTTACCTATCAAAGGATTTAATCAGAGCGGCCATCAAGATTCATGGAACCCACACACCCACAGATAGAGAAAGATTAATTCCAGATCCTATGAAACGTGGGGACGTCACTAAGTGGGAGGAGATCTCGGCTATTACACCTGAGCTGTCAAAGCCACTAAGGATATGCATGCAACATTTCGCATTCCCCGCTCAGGATAGATTCACCATGCCACATAAAAGAATATGGTTTGGTTTGTACTTGGCATGTACGGGACCGCAGACTGTTGATCTGGCAAGCTGGATCATAGATCAAATGTATCTGGCACAGCACAGATGGGAGCGTAAAAAAGTGCTTAATGGATGTTGTGCACTCACAAGAATTGTGTATATGTGCTTGGCTTATGACTTGCCAATTGAGCGTGCACTAACAGGAGAAGAACTGAAGGCATTCAAAGGAACGAGGAAAAAAGCCAGAAAGCCTAGTAGAACACGGGCAGGTAAGCGCATGAGAGGCACCATTCCTTGCCTTCAAGTGCCAGAGTCGCCATCACCACAACCCTCTCCAGAGCGACCACAGACAGAAGCGGCTCCCACAGTACAACCTATTCGCATAAGGTTGTCCAGACCAGTGGTTCCGGAGGCCACCACTAGTATCGCTGCACCTCAGGCAGCTGCCACCTCAGAACCCACCACCACAACAGCAGAAGCTCCCACCACTATTGGTGCGGAAGCGTTTTCTTTCCCAATACCACATATGGAGACAGACCCTATAAACACAACATTTGATTTTGAGATGCCTGATGCATTCTCAAACGAATTCCAGTATTCAGAGGCACAGTTGTTTTCCCAGGAATATGAATGCCCCAGCTACCCTACCACGCCGCGAGATCTGCCACAGGGACAAGCTGTGTCGAGCTCTGAAGAAGAAAGAACCGAAACAGACGACGATGAAGGCGACGATGAAGCCAGCCAGGGCTCACAAGACGGACAGACAGATGGCCAAGGCCAACAGACCGACGCACACGGCGACACCAGCACATATGAAGATGAGACTTTCGAAGCCGCAGCTTACACGCTGGCCGTAAAGAAATTATATCGTACGATGGAGAAAGTCTGGGCCCGGAAGAAGTTAACTGAAGAGGAGAGCCAGGCATTAATTGAACAGGAACTCATCTCCGGAGGATTCGAAGACGCATACATCAGAGGGTTCAGAGAGTTGGTCAAATCAGTAGGCTCCCATGAAGCACTCAGGTTTTTACAAAGAAAGCAACTACCACAGTTTGACCCCCGCCGAGTGCGACTACTTTCAAAGCCCGGAGAGTATATTCGCGTACCAACAGGAGCGCAGTCTTCAGCACAAGCCAGAGAGGCACACCTCGTCCCGGGAAGTTCATTGACCGCAGAACCCATCCTTGTAGACTCCCCGCCACATACTACCATTGTACATACTACCCCTATCCTTGAAATAACATCCACACCCTCTACTCCTCTCTCACCTCATGTATCACCGACCCAACCTGTATCCCCTGCACAACCACCTGCTCCTCCAACATCCACACCAGTCCAGGGCGACATAGCCACAACCTTTACCTTGCCCATTCACACCACCATGCCCGCACCCACCCCACCTCGTCTACTTGTCAACCCCTTCATCCCTTCATCCTTCCCATCCTTTCCACCACTGTTAAGACAACCTTTCACCTTTCTAACCCCACTAACCTTCTCAACAGTTTCACCTCCTCAACCCACCGTAACCCCTATTTCCCCTTTTCACCAAGCTGCTCCAGCCATCCCCCCTGTAAATTATTCTACATTTGTAAATCCCGTCTTCACACCTACACAACCACCCACATACACACCGCTTTTCACAGTCACTGCACTTGACACGTCCAATGGCATGGACATATCACCATCCACCTCACCACCACCCACTCCACTCACAGCACCATCATATTTAGGCACGTCACAATTTTCCACAATCACCACTGCATCCACCTTCCCAACCCCATTCCCCATCCCCGCTGCATCTACTCCCACTGCATCCTCAATTAGCACTCCATTACTATTATCACCCACCATAGACACGGCACTACAACACATGTTCACATGCATGACACAAGTAAGAGATGAGTTCGCATCTCTTGGCAACAACTATCAACAGCTGCAGAGGACTACGAATGAATTACAGTCGCAGCTTAATTCACTATCAATAGAGAACACCTCACTGAACAGTCGATACCAAGATTTACGAGAGGCTTATCACAAATTAGAACTAGAAAGTGAGGAGAAAACAAAAGAGGCCACTGCGGATTTAGACAACCTACTGCGAGCCCAAACGATTAGAAATGCAACGCTCACTAGAAATATGGGCTTACTAAGAAGACACTTAGCCGCAGCAAAAGAGGAGAACCAGAGACTCCAAGAGCAGAATAGAGAGAACTTGGAAGCGGCTTTGGATCATCCAGAACAACCACTAAGTCCGAGCAGATTCAAGGCAATCCCATCCGAGTCGATGCGGATGTTGCTAGATGATCATGTGCGATTGCTCGAGGACTATGATCGTATGAACGAAGAGCACCAAAAGTTAAAGGAAGATCACAAGCTGCTACAGCTCAGAGAACCGGCAACACAACAAGTACAAGTAGCAGCAGAGTTACCAGCACCTGTGGACCCTGCCCCTGAAATTTTGGAGAAACTCAACGCACTCCGGGCCCAGGTAATAAATCTTGAATCTAGAATTGCAGTCTATGAAGCACCACCAAGGCCAGACTCCCCACCTGAGCTACCAGCTGAGGAAGAAACCGTCACTATCCCGGTGGAGGAGACCTTTGAAGAGGCATATGAGCCGATACCCATCCCAGGCGGACGTGTCACGGTCGAAGGCCAGATGACATATGAATTACCTACCCCCGCGTGGATGAAGACAGTTGAAGAACTCGGAACGACACATTCGGCCAGAGTAGAGGCACAGTTACATGCCATGGCCATGATTGAAGAGAGAATTCTACAGTCACCATTCTTTGCTCATCTGGCCCCGCGACGATACATATCTGGGCATGAGCTCCAATATAAACCGTACTTCATGTTAATGGCCGAATACCAGTTAGCCATAGAGAAAGAAACAGGCATGAAACCAACGCATGCAACTCAATTCGAGCCGGAGGACTTGCCACCAAGTGCACAGAGAGGTGAAATCCATCAACCAGACTGGCGCAGAGATTTATTGCAAAACTATCCCGAGATGATGAGCACATGGGTGAAAGCGCCGCTGCACTTAAAATTTAACCCATGCTGGGGACCAGCCCCACGACGCCGCTCTTGGACTGCCTTCGCTATTAAGGTACAGAACAATAAGCAGTGCCAAGACTGGCTGAATTATCCCTATTTCAAGCCACCAATCGAGTTACCCACAGTAGGCTACATGATGGCGACGATCCGCCACTGGCTCCCTAGGTTAAAGCATATGAATGATATTGCCGCGCACATGACTGTCAAAATCTTTGACATGATGCAAATGATCTTTAAAGTCTTCCGACGCGTCAAGGCTCCTCATGTAAACACCCCGGGCTTTGAGCATGGCAACTTTGATTTAGTCTATGATATGAGCACAACGCCATCGCTACGGGTGTGTTACGCCTGGCACTGCAGAATCAAATACCTACCGGCATGCTACAAGCAGACATTCGAAGAAATGTTCACCACCGGCTTTTGGGAGTACCATTCAGAGGTATTTATAAGCAGGCCCACACACTTATTGCAATTATTCGCCTGTGAACGAATGGTGTACTCCACACATTACCAGCTCCCACCACCAGACGAGCCGCAACCTATTGACTAGGAGAAACTCGAGGCTGACCTAGCCCGAGGTATTCGTATCTCAGAGCACACCCTCGCTCAGGACCTCCTACAGAACTACATCCGGCAGACCTCACAACAAGGTTCTGTCAGGGACGACAGAAGCGAGAGGGAGGGGGGTGTTGGAAGCAGCCAAAGGCACAGACGCCACGGAAGCATGTAAAGATGGAGCAGGGAGCCAGGTGGATCAATTTTCCAAACAAATATGTTCTTATTATTTCTTCAAACATTCAACAGTGATTATTATCACTAATTGTAACACATGTATCATAGAAAACCCCATTTTGTAATTCATAGCTCCATTTTGTGCAAGCCGAGGAGTCCTCGAGCTTGAGGAGCTTAGGTAGAATGCTCGTACCAATTTTCGTTATTTTTAGACATCGTTTACCCTTCCAAATAGCATCTAGGACCTATTTTTTAACTAGGCCGGTCACTAGATGTGAAACCGGTCAAAACTAGTCTAGAAACTATAAAAAGAGCTAGAGAGCTCATTTTTGAGGTTAGCTTGGTTGAGATTAGAGTTCTTGTGAGCTTGTAAAAGTATTCTTGAGTAATAGAGCTAATTTCCCACCTTCCATTGTGTCTTGCTTGTCTCTTCATTGTGTGTGTGTATGTGTGTGCACCTTTATGCTTCTCACTTTCACTCTCACATCATCTCACGTTCACGATCTTCATATCACTCCTACCTCTCCCACGGATTGACATTAAGGAGGTGACGCTTCTTAACGTGGTTCTCACCATTGTGCTAGAGCAACATCTCCCCCTCCATCTGACCTTAGGCTCTTCAACTTATGACCTGTAATTCTCTCTGCATACACATGATAATGTTTGAATGTATTGAATACATCTATCTTATCTTTGATCACATAGATAGTAATCCATCTAGTAGCATCATCAACATAAATCACATAATACCTTGAACCATTAATACTGAAATCCTTTGATGGTCCCCACACATCTGTGTGCACGAATTCAAGCTTCTCTAAATACATAAAACCATGCTTGGAATAAGATTGCTTATGAGCCTTACCTAATTGACATGCCTCATATCTGTATGTCATATGTTGACTTGCAATATTAGGCAATCCAAGCACTGAACCATTATTAACCATATCTTTGATACCTCTTTCATTGAAATGTCAAAGCCTCTTGTGCCAAAGATCTAACTCAGAGATCTTATGTCCTCCATAAGTGAACAAAGCATGACATGTTATCAATCAGGCAGTTCAATGTGAGAATCAATTATTCAAAGGAAGCCAAGTCCAATACCTAGAAGTGTTGAATAATCAAGGCACTATTCCTAAAGAAATTGAATCAATAACTTTTGAAGACCAAGAATTGATTACGACTTATATGGAACATAAAAATTATGAAGATAACAAGAACATAAAGGACAAGGAGGAGTTCATGTTCAATCAAGGAGGTGTGCTTACTCAAGGAACCCCATCAAAAATCTTTGAAACACTACAATGCACCACTAAAAGATCAAAGGAACTAACTTGAGAAAAACCTAAGGAAGCTAAGGGGAGACCTAGTCCTTCACCACCTTTCAAGATTAAGGATCATGAATAATTTGACCTCATCATGTTTAAGATTTAAGAATCTCTCGAGGAGGATTGGAATACTTTAGTCATTGGAAAGGATGATGTCAGTGATCGTACTTGGGAGCTTACAAAAAATCTTCAAAAAGAAAAATTCAAGGCTCATGTGTTCCATAGGAAGAGTCCAATGAAACCCAAGTTAGAGAACATGGCTGCTCCTTGTGGAACTCATCGCTTGAGGGGTAGATGATGTCATGGATAAGGAAACCATCTTAAACCTTAAATTCTATGTGAATTTCCATATCTCATGATTGGCTTAGAGTTTCGAGAATTTATAGCTTTCACTGCATTCAAAACATCCAAAAACCCCAAGATCGACTATCTATTTGCTACATTTTGACACCTAGAGGTCTTGTTTCTAGTTGATGACATCATCAACTCATAACCGCCCTTGGGAAACCTATATAAGGAGGGGTTGTCCACATTCATTCTCAGTATTGGGAGCTCAAGGGGTCATGATCACCAAGTGAGTACTTTCAAGTTCCAGTTCAAGTTCAAGTTCAAGTTCTAGTCTTGTCTCTTGCTCAATTCTCTTCTAGTCTTGTATTGTGGACATCCTTTTTTGTCCTATTGTAAGCTCGTAGTACAAGATCTTGTCGAGTTACTTGCATCTAGTTCATCTCCTTGAAAGGGAATTCCTGTAATCCAGATATCTTGTTTCATACTTAAGATCCCAAGTTGTGGGATCTCCAATATCATCTCTAGCTAAGTTATTCATACTTATCAGTTTTGGGTCGTGAGAAATCTTGTATCAGTCACGTATTCTTGTATTGTTTTACTATGGTCAAAGATAAAAATCTAGTGCTCTCTTTACAGCCTCTATACTTGACAAAAATAATAGTGGGTTGCTTCTTAGTGCTCCATATAATAAGTGCACTCCTAATTGATAATAGAAACCCACTAGTAGATCTTGTATCTGGAATGCTACTAGCGCAATCGGCATCGGTGTATCCGTGAACTTGCAAAGCTATACGAGCTTCACAAAACAATGCATAATCCAAAGTAGCACTCACATAACATAGAGTGTGCCTTAGAGCATCTAAATATGACTACCTAAGAGCCTACATAAATTGACTTTCAAGTCCAATACTATAGCTTAGATCAACCTTGTAATTGTGAGATATATCAAACTTCCCACGATTTTCCTATACATGGTAGCATTTTCCAATGCTTCACTTGATGTAGCATCCAACTTCAAATTATGATCTGATGGCATACAAATTGGGTTGAAATCAGCCATACCATACTTTTGTAGCATACTCAAAGCATATTTCCTTTGCAACATCCATATAGCTTCTTTTGTATGTATAAATTGAATGCCTAAGAAATAGTGCAACACACCAAAATCTTTCATGTCAAATTCCTACATAAGGAGTTGCTTTACCTCCTCAATGCTTGATTCATTGTCACCACCTACAATCAATTCATCAACATGAGCCACAATCATGATGCCATCATCACCCTTCCTTGCATATAATGAATGATTTGCATATCACACAGAATTTCCATGCCAAGCACAAGGGGCTTGTTTAAGCCCATACAAAGCCTTTTGCAACTTCCAAACATATTGCTTTGAGTCTTCATATCCTTATGGCCTTTAACTCACCATGTAGGAAGGCATTCTTCACATCCATCTGATGCAAAGTCCATCCTTTTGTTGTAGCTAGTGCAACAAGTGTTCTGACAATAGAGATTTTAGCTACATGATTGAATGTTTCCTCATAATCAATGCCATATCTCTATGCATATCTTTTTCTACCAATCATGCTTTCTACCTACTTATGCTACCACCAACATTGTGCTTTACATTGTAAACCCACTTGCAGCATATGGGTTTCTTTCCTTGTGGCAATGGAACCAGCTTCCATGTTTGTTAAAGTGCAGCCATCTACTCATCCATAGCTTTCTTCCAATCTACATTTCCAATTACATCTTCAAAACAAGAAGGCTCAACATCTTGTATTACCTTGGACATGTAAGCACACTAATGAACCATGTAACTGTCATATGTTAGTCGTTGCACTCAACTTCACATCCTTCGAGATCTTCTTGGCCCTCGGTCATTTATCCTTGTATAACTTGCATGTGCCTTTCTTCATCCTTGAGTGTTTAGGAGGACAATCATAGCAATATCTTAAAATCCTGTAGATGTTTTATTACCAACAGAAAGCTTTTCTTTAACCTTCTTGGATGTATTTGACGAATTTTGTTTACTAAAATTTCCATGCAATCTTTCACTTCATGGATTTGAGTTGGAACTATTTCTTGGTGATGCATCTAGTCCACTCAAAACTTGAGACTTTGCACTTGATTTTGTAGCATTTTCTTTGTCATTTGGTTCAAGATTCAGTCCTTCTTCAGCATTTGCATAGAAGCTTGACATTTCATCAAATACATTTCTACTTACCTTAACCTATCGTGTGAGTGGGTTGTAACATTTATATCACTTTTTCTCAAGGGAGTATACAATGAAGATAATTTTTTATGATTTTGGATCAAGCTTCATCCTCAACTCATCTGTAATATGCACATATGCAATACAACCAAAAACTTTCATATGTGATAAGTTTGGCTTTTTATCTGTAAACTTCTCTTCAGGTGTAACTTGATGTACAGTAGCAGTCAGAGTTCTCTTCATGATATATATAGTAGAATGCACAATTTTTGCCCAATAGCAATGAGACATATTCTTCTCAGCCATCAAGGATCTTGCTATTTCAAAAATATGTCCATTTTTGCATTCAAAAATGCCAAATTTTTGTGGTGTGTACCAACATGAAAAATGATGCCAAGTTCCATGAATTTTAAGAAAATTGTTGAATGCATTTCACATGTATTCACACCTCCTCCATCATACGTTAGTGTCTGAGCATATTCGTGTCTCCTTTTCCATGATGAACTTAAAATTCTAGAAGTGCGTGAACACCTCACTCTTCACCTTCATGAAATATACCCATACTTTCTATGTATGGTCATCAATAATGTAACATAAAACCTTCAACCACCAATAGATGTCGTCTTTGTAGGACCCCAAACACTTGTATGTACTATTACTAACACATTCTCACTAAAATGATTCTCATGAAAAAATAATGCTCTTGACTGTTTACCAAATTAACATGTTGCACATACCTTTTGCATTTCTACAACTTTGAAATTTGGTAGTCCATTGAAAGTTTCCTTGGACTGTATTAGTTTTAGCCTCTACAAGTTAGCCACTGTTGGTTCTTTCTTTGACATCCATGAGATGGTCATCTTCCCTAGCATAATAACACAACCACTAGTGCTCCTCCTTTCATCTTTGGAACCTGCCCAATCAGCATCACAATAAGCTTGTACATTTAATCCATCATCAAATGGATAATATAGACCTTCATTTTCTAATCATTTAAGGTATCTAAGTACCCTTTTGGCTACAACAAGATGATGTAGTGTTGGTGCCTATAGAAATTGAGATAACACTCCAACTACATGTGCAATATCTAGTCTTGTCATAGTAGCATATAAGAGAGAACAAATTATTGACCCATACATGGTCACATACTCCAACTCCTCACCTTTCTGAGCACTTGGTTTAACATTTAATTCTAATGGATTTGAAATGAGGTTGCAATCACACAAGCCAAACTTCTTCAAGAGATCTAGAATGTATTTCCTTTGCATCAAGTATATGTCTTATGTAGAGATCTTTGGACATTAATTTAATTTCAGGTCCATGCAATAAGAGTGATGACTAGTGTAGTGATTTTATCTAATCACACCAATGCCTCATACATGGTTGGAGCCCAATGATCTCTAGTATAATGAATCGATGGAGTTATTTCTAGAGAATTCCTCTGCAAGAAGACCTCCTCATGTGTGCATGGTTATGCTTTAATTTCCATTTGTTTAAGTATATTTTTCAACTCTTGTACTTGTGCTTTCATGAATTGAACATATGTCTCTTCATCCATCTTCTCACTCTCTTGCATGTCGGCTTAAGAGGTCCATTATTACTTATAAAAATTCCCTTTTATCTATCCCCAATAACTCACCTAGTGTAAATTCGATTACACTATCAGGCACTCCTTTCTCAAGAACTTTTTTTAAATCCGAGGCTTGTTCAATATGAGATTTTAGCATGTATGATGGGGTTTTCACTCTCCCTTGACCAAGTTTCTTTTCTTGATCCTAAGGAGGATTGTTAATTTGGGTAGGAACTGGCATCTGAGAGGCAAGATTTTGAACTTGAGTTGGGATTTGATTTGGCTGGATTATTAAAGGCTATGATGGAGGGATTACTTGAGTGGATTGTTTTGCTTGTCTTCGTTGATTTTGATTTGGTGTTTGAGAGTTTCTCTTCCACTACTGCCTCATGATCTAGAAGAGCATAGATAATTAACAACCAAGAGAGTATCTATAGGATCATTCCATTGAGTTACCCCTCAGATCTCATTGCTTGCTGACTTTAAGATTTCATGATGCATCTTTCTCTGAACTAGGGACTTGATCACTTTAGACCATGATTCTCTATCATTATTTTCATCAATTACTTGACATGCATATGTATATGATGTTGAAGCAGCATTACCAAATGTTCTAGGGAAGAACACTCTCATGCCTCCCCAATTGAAGTTGATATTTACTTTCTCTCGACTCTTGAAATCATAAAGCATCTTCTCCTTTATGAAAACTAGATTTTTAGCCAATGCTTCTTTAAAGCTCTCACACGAATATCTATTGTGCTCCAAAGAGTCACACCAAATGCATATTTTAATTTCAAGAGCTTTTGGAGCTTTATTGCTAATAACTTGCAAAGATTGGGATTCCATCATGTGCTTAACACTCTGGATCTTCAAATCACTAGTTGGTTGATTAACCTATGCATTCGGGGTAGACTGATGTGGTGCCTATATTTGCTCTTCTTGTATATCCTCTTGCTAGTCTTGCATGAACTTTGCCATATCTCTTTTCTTTTCTATGTACCTCTCACTATGCTTCTACCTGATCCTAATCCTTAGTAAGACCGAAATCTATCTCCATGTCTTGCAATTGTGGGAGAAGTTCCTCCCGGGCCTTTATATCTATTGCTCTTAGGAACAATGAAACTCTCTCATGTTCCATTGCTCTCTTATCATGTTCTATTAGGTCATTATATTTTCCTTTAAATTCCCTTTTAATATCCAAAATGGTTTGGTCGATTTATGAATCCATTTTAGAAGCGTTGCTCGAGTCACCTTATCAATGTCCTTAAGAGTGAACATTTTTATCAAAGACAATTTATATTGTGGCCACCTTGTTTGGGCCTCCATTGTTAATGGATCACGTAAGTGCAACTTTGACACATATATGAAGTTTTCAACAAGTTCTACATTATTTAAGGGAGTAATTCTCGTCCCAAGATATCAAGCTTCCATCTCGTACTCTTTACGAAATTGTGTGACATTTTTCCTGTCAAAGTAACCACTCCATTTAATAACTCATTCATGGAATGCCTAGATGGAACTTCATCTTTTTTTGTACTATTGGAAGCACAAGAGTTGGGTTATAACGTCCTTTGTAGTGTCGCACATAAATAGTCAAACATGAAGAGCTTCCTAAAATGGCACTACTAGCTCAAGTTTCACTCCTATGATCAAAGTCTCTACACTCTCCTCCTTCAAGACAATTAAACATTCTTATCCACTTGGGTATATTTAATATACTTCACTTTCTTGATCCCTTAGGAGAATGTGCATGCCCAATAAGGATTTTTCCTTTTTATGATAGAAGTTTTTTTAAGACTTTTTATGTGGGTATCATTCAACAATCATAACATTTAATGACCTGCGAAGAGTGCTCAAAGAGATAAGCAAGCTCACACAATGTTTCGGGTAAACTTTACTTGCTATTTCGATAGAAATACATCAACTTTCTTAGTAAGATTAGACAATTCCCTTACGCTTGATACATACGAGTGCAATAATTTATCTAGAAAATGTTCAAACCAAGCTTTCATTGGAAGTTAGTTTCTCTTGCTAAGCATCCTTTAGAGCAACTCGTTTTTACAGCCACACATCGAAGTATGTCTCTCTTCCACCTCTAAAACCCATGGGTCCATACCAAAAACTTTGCAAAGAGTTCAACTATTATAGTAGTGCCGTCCATCGTTGTCTCTTCATCCTCTCTTTTCCCAAGGGTAAGAGTCATGTATCTCCACTTCAATCAGCTTTCATATAAGGGGCTATGTCATCACATTACATTACATGACAATAGCTTCAAAATTCGAATTCACTTATAGACAAGTACATTGAACAGAGATCAAATTCTTGAAGTGAGACGCCGCTATAGGACGTGCAACTCGAATTTGAAAATTAAAAATTATACCTTAATAGTGCCAAAACAGATACATTTCTCATTCCAAAATGATTTTGAAGATTGAGAATATGTAAGCTTGCACTCAGTCATGTCAAATGACTTCCTTCATGTAAATGCTTTAGACATTCCTCTCAAAAGTATTTCTCATTTTTTGAAATATTAGTGCTCTCACTCTCATTTTGACACTAATCCTCAATAAAATTTGTCATGCCATCATCTTCATCATTGTTGCACAAATCTTATACTTTATCTTCTTTTGAATATAGGTCTTTCAACATTGCATATTCCACAAGATCACTTTTTCATAGCCTCCTCATAGAAGCTTCCGATAAATAAGGTCTTACTAACAACTATGAATGTTGTGGTGGAATATCATTAACATCATATGTTGGAATCTACACACATGAATCAAAATTATTAGTATTCCATAAATGAATGAGAAGTAAACTTTAAACATAAAATTAAATAAGTTATTAAATATGGATAAAAAGTTCTCATTCTCTTTCTAGCTAAAAGGTGCTCTTGGAGGTCTATGCCATCCATAATTCACTAATAATTCATCACCAGCATGTAATGAAGTAATAACATTGACAACTATGTATCTTGCTACATTTCTGCTCATGTATGATGATTTATGTTTATTTTCATACTCCTCAAATGTGCAATTAGTGCTTTAACTATTATGTAAACCTCAACTACTATTTAGAAAACTTGCTTTCCATGCATGTAAGCTCTTCCATCAATATATAATATTTTCATTTCTGCATGTGGAATCCCTCTACTGGTAAGGGACACTGCATTCACACATATTCCATAATTACTCATGCTTTGAACATAATGTGAAATTCGATGCCGATCTCCCCATCCATATATAGGACCATAAAATAACATAAGAGTGACTTCATATTCTGGAGGCACATACAAATCCTCTACAATAAAGAGGCCATGGCCAACACTAGTAATAGTGGATGGAACAATCATATAGTAATTATCCCAAAAGTTAGAAACCTCTCCATCTAAAGGAAGTGCTCCTCTATTCCATCCTCCATATCTTATTCTATCATATGTTTGTACTAGAGAACCATTACAAGCTAGCAATGGATAATCTCTAGTCATTTAAGTCTCTAAACTAGGAGGTAGAGGATTTCAAGAAACTAGTGCTTGTAATTGATGGTATAGTAGGATTATGAGTATGAGATTTATTATCATCGTCATCATCATCAAGCAAGTATTCATGTATATAACCATTAATTTGATTTGGTATATGGTTTTAGAATAAAATAATGAGATTAATTTATAGAAAAATACATATCCAAGCATTATCACATTGACCAAGTTTTGGTGCATGCTTAAAAGTACCATACTTTCCATCATGTTGAATAGATTCCAATTGTGCTCTTTGATATGTGTCATAGCAAGGCTTATACCAACATATAATATGCTCTTGATAGTAAAATTCATCATAATTTCTATCGAAGGACACATCTGAAGTCATTGCATGGGTAGGATGTGGTGGAGTGCCCTCTAATTGATCAAAATCTGATTATAACAAGAAGAAAACATATATCAGTTTTGTATCTATCAAATATATTTAAAATTAAAAGTTTGATATTCTTACAATATATAGTCCTTGCACGATTAAGAGACAGTGGTCGAGTTTCATCTGACTCATCTCAGTATACAAATAATGGTACTCGATATTAATAATTTGATTATTTACATACATAAACATTACATATACACATTTACACATACACACATATTCACATATACACAAATGCACATTCTTGTGGGATAAGTGCATGTATTTTGTATAAATGTGTGTATACGCATGCATGTGTATGTGTGTATGTATATATGTGGATAGGTATATGTGTGTTTATGTTATATGTATGTATATGTGTATACGTACGCATGTATGTATGTGTATATGTTTGCATGTATATCTGTATGTGAGTACCTGTATGTATATGTATGTATGTAAGTGTATGTGTGTATGTATATATGTTTATGTGTGCACGTATTTTGTATGTATGTATGTTTTATTGTGCATATATATATATATATATATATATATATATATATATATATATATATATATATATATATATATATATATATATATATATATATATATATATATATACTTCTATAAACATGTTATATAAATATATGTACAATATATATAAATATAAATCAGTATATACTATTATATGTCTACACATATATAAAGTATATTTACTATATATATGTGAGTATATGTATGTGTGCATGTATTTAGTATGTATGTGTGTATGTATATGTGTATGTATGTATGTCTAAGTGGTTGTATATGTGTATGCACATGCTATATGTGTGTATCTATGTGTATGTATTCTTGAGATTAAAATAATAGGAGATATTGTATGCTGGAAAGAAATAAGAGGAGACTAAACATACCACCTGAGATCTGGAAAATTTTTTGTAGACAGCTATGTCTTGAGTGTTGGTGCATTTTACCCAAGCCTACATGCTTGACATGCTTGATATTATGATCATTTGTAAATCACATGTGTAGTCATGAGAACATCTCTTGTAAAAGAGTACATTTTTTCTCTTGTAATTGTTAAAAAGAAAAAGGAAAAGGATGGCTTGCCTCATCCATGATGTAAAAGCAAAGTTGTGGCTCTAACAACCTAAAACCACGAATTTTTGGGCTGAGGGAATATCTCCTAACTTTGGGGATCACTTTTAGGTGGAGCCATTCGAATTCAAATTCAAAACTCCCTCCAAGAATAGCTATAAAAAGAGCAAGAAGGAAGAGGCGATTAGCAAGCCTTGTACGTGACCACTTCATGTCATTTTGTAGAGATTTAAGAGCTTAATCCATAGCTCTATCATTCTACTCCTATTGTGCAAATATTCATTGCCAATGTGGTTGTAATCATATGTGAATCTATACATTTATCATTATCTACTTCTCTCTTTTGTTCTCTGTTATACTCACTCAGAGCAATAACTTCAGAAGGTCATATCTCGAGTTCTACTCAACATTTTTCAGTGCGTTGACGTGCGTTGGATAGCTCTTGCTATCAAGCTTTTGATACCAATTTTCATGGTCATTGGATTAATATTTTTGGAGATATCTACATTTTACTGCTCATTGGTCTATCTCTGGAGAGCCCCGAGAATGGTGGGCATGTTCCAGAAATTGATGAATCTTCGTCTCAGTGCTCAGTCCATCATTTGAAGTTTTTTAACTTGGATTTGGAATCTTTCTAAGTCTATTTGCTATGCCTAAAAGTAATTTATCTATTTCCTACCAGGTTGAGAGCACTGTTCATTTCTTCCAATAGGTGTATGTCCAAAAATAGCAAGTTTTGGGAGCTAGTCATTTCGCAACTAGTATGACTTGACTTAAACTTTTGGGATACATGTTCCAAAGTACTTGGATGATATTTTGGTGGATTTAGGAAGCTTAAAGGGTCTACTAATCAAATATGAAGTCTTAGTTGGTGGTGTGAAGCTGGTTGTAGCAGCACCTACTCATCTTTGGATTGCATCCACCATCTCTCTTCACAGTGGTATCAGAGCATAGTCAAGCAACATGGGAGATGGATTTCCATCAACAATTGACAAATTAGATTGAAACAACTACCCGGCATGGTCTCTAAGGATGGAGGTTTACCTTCAAGGGAGGAATCTATATGGATTCATATCCAGAGATGAAGCAATGCCAACCATGAGGAACAAAGGGCAACCATGACATGAAGAAGTGGAAGGACTTTCAAATTGGTGTTCGAAGGATGCACTTGCAAGGTCATATATTCTAAACTCAATCTCCCATTTTCTTTTACCTCATGTCAAGGGATGCAAGACATCAAGAGAGACCTGGAATGCACTTGCTTCTTTATTCTCTTCCAACACTCGAGCAAGGAAGAACCAATTGTGGATGGAGTTCACAACAATGAAGAAAAGCCCGAAGCAAAATGTGACTCATTATGTCACAAAGATGAAGGAGATTTCTGACCAACTTGGAAGCAATGGAGACGTACTTGAAGAGGAGAAAATCATTAGACAAATCATAAATGGAATCAAAGCAGACGACAAGTGGGAGTCATTCACAACAGCCATGGATTTATACAAGGATATGCATGCACCCGACCTCAACACACTCATGGGCCAACTCTTCACTCATGAAGCAAAGATTAGCAAAGGTGGTGAGTCCTCAAGAGGTAATCAAACTTCTGCCTTATATTTTGATAAAGATAAGATCAAGGACAAGTCAAAGAATCGGAAGAATGAAGATGTAGCTCTTTCCAAGCAAACTTTGCAGGTAGAGGAAGAGCTAGAGAAAGAGGTAGAGGTGGAAAGCAAGGCAGGGGGAGATTCCAATCATCTCAACCTTGCAATATATGTGGCTTATCTAATCATACTACTGAAGAATGTTTTAGGAATCCAAGGAACTCAAGAGGAAGAGGATTCAATAGAGGTGGATATGGATCAAATAGAGGCAGGTACAATGGAGGCTACAACAACAACTACTACAACAACAATTACAACAACAACTATCAAAGTGGCCATAGAGGAAGAAGAGATTACAATAACTATGCAGAGGACCAAAGTCAAGAAGATTCATTATTGATTATGAATCTATCAGTAAAGAAGGGTAAGGATGATGATCACATATTTTACATTGATTCGGGATGCTCAAACCATGTAGCACGAAATGTGGCTTTACTTTCTGATTTGGAAGATCCTCATAACAAGCATGAAGTGCAGATAGGAGATGACACAAAGCACTCAGTGGAGAAGATAGGTAATGTGAAGACATGAGATGGGAATATGAACCTCTTAAGCAAAGTGTTGTATGTCCCTGCAATTACCAAAAATTTAATAAGTGTTGGACAGATTGTTGAAAAAGGATTGCAGGTTAGATTCAACCAATTTGGAGCATATGTTGAAGACCCAAGGCAAGGCTTTTGAAGGATTGCCAAAGGAGAAAAGACAAGAAGGCTCTTCACTTTTGAAGTGGAAGATAGAAAGAACATAGCTTTGTTTAGCTATGGATCTCAAACTCTAACAGAGTTGGAGATATGGCACAAAAGGCTTGCTCACATTGGTGGGAGACACTCAAACAAATTTGCAGGGACCAAAGTGTACTTGGTTTGCCTAATATCACAAGGCAACACATGATTTATAAGTGTGAAGCTTGTCAACTCGAAAAGGCTCATAGACAACCTTTCAATAAGAAAGGATATATGTATCAAAATCCTTTGGATCTAGTGCACACGGATGTGTGGGGTCCAAGTAAGGAGCCATCTATATCAGGCTCAAGATATTATGTGTCTTTCATAGATGATTGTAGTAGGTGGACCATTCTGTTTTTCATGAAGCACAAGGATGAATTGTTTAATTGCTTTAAGAAGTATATTGCTCTTATTTAAAACCAAAGAGGTAGGACTTTAAAAAGGCTCAGATCAGATGGTGGAGGAGAATACTTCTCTCCTGAATTTGATACCTTCTTGCATGAAAGAGGCATTAAAAGGGAAGTCACTACAAGGTATACACCCGAACTCAATGGTGTAGCAGAGAGGAGGAATGGAGCTATTGTCGAAGCTACAAGGTCCATGCTCAACGAAAAGGGATTGCCAAACTACCTATGGGCAAAGGCTATTTCGACAGCCACATATCTCATAAATAGACTTCCATCTAAGTCACTAGATGGAACAACTTCATATGAAGTGTGGAATGGAAGAAGACCTAGTCTAGAGCATTGTAAAATCGTTGGATGCTTAGCCTATGCTCACATTCCTTCTCAAGCAAGAGGGAAATTGGATCCCAAGGCAGAGAAGTGCGTATTTATTGGTTATGACCAAAACCAAAAAGGATATAGATTGTACAATCCAACCAATAAAGGATTTTCTATGAGTAGAGATGTAATTTTTTATGAAAACGAATCATTGCTTGATGATGACAAGAAAGTGAAGCTGCCATATGACTTGGATGAAGATTTTCCATCACTTCAACCAAAGGAGCCAAAGCAGATTGAGGAAAGTGATTCGGAGATTGACCTAGAAGACTTGGAAAGACTAAAGCTATGGAAGAACAAAGGTAAAGCAAAGATGCAGGATGCTACATATGGACCAGAGAGCTCACATCAACCACTTAGAAGGTCTTCGAGGGAGAAGAAGAAACTAGAGAGGTTTGGTTATGATACTTCTTTGGTCACCAAGCACCCAATCTACATTGCAAAAGATTCAACCAATGAAGAGCCTACCACATTGGAAGAAGCACAAAGCAAGAAAGCTTGGAGAGATGCAATGGATGAAGAAATGGAAGCCCTAAAGGAAAATGACACTTGCACTACAAGAAAAATGGGGGCATAGCAACGCCCTCGAATCGGGAAAAAAACGAGAACCGTCGCATATGCGACGAAGTCGTCACATAAGCGACGGTAGGAATTTCGGATTTTTTTTTGCCCAAGCCTCGTCGCATAAGGGACGATAGCATCGCATAAGCGACGCTACTTAAAAAGCTTCGCTATTACCGTCGCTGAATAGCGATGAATTTAATGATGTTGGCAAACTGCAGAGTGTCGCATATGCGACGCTCCGGAATGTAAAAAAAAAAATTTGATTTCTCGCGGCACAAATCGCGAGCAAGAATAGAGAGACCGAGAGAGAGAGAGAGAGAGAGAGAGAGAGAGAGAGAGAGAAAGAGCGCACGCGAGAGGGAGAGAGAGAGAGAGAGAGAGAGAGAAAGAGCGTGCGCGAGAGGGAGAGAGAGAGAGCGAGACCATTGGCAGGTATGCGCACACACACACTTACACACACATACATATGTACACACACATATACACGCATAGACACACACACACATACGCATAGACACACACACACATACACACAAATACACACACATATACACACATACACAATGCATAATGCATACACATACACACATGCACACATAATGCATACACATGCACACACATATACATGCACACACATAATGATGCATTCACACACATACACATGCATACACACATAGACACACATATAGACTTACACATCTAAACATACACACTCATAGACACACATTCATACACACACACATCCAAACATACACACTCATAGACACACACACATACACATAGACGCGCACACACATACACACACATAGACGCGCACACACATACACACACATATACACACACAGACACATACACACATAATGATGCATCCACACACATACACATGCATACACACATAGACACACATATACACACACACATATATGTATACACACACACATAGAGAGACATAAACACACATACACATACATGCATACACATACACACATAAACACATACACACACATAGACACATACACACATAAACGCACATACACATGCATACACACATACACACACATATATGCATACACACATAGACACATACACACACATAGACACATACACACATAGACACATACACACACATAGATACATACATACACATAAACACATACACACTCATAAACACACACACATACACATAGACACACGCACATATACACACACATACACATATAGACACATGCACACGTAATGATGCATTCAGAGCCATTTCTCAGTGGTTACTTATCTAAATTCAGTGATTTAAAGCTTGTTGGATTTAACTTACTGTCTAGTATAAGCATAAAAATTTTCATAATTATTGGATGCCTAAATTTTGAGTTATGTTGATTTTTCTGCTCACTGGTCTATTTCTGTAGCAGCCCGTGAAAATCGGGATGATGTCATCACTTGTTAAAACTCATTCTCAGTGTGTGGTTCATTATTTTTTATGAGATTACTCTTGAAAGTTAGCTCTTTAAGTTGCCTAGACTTCCCCAAGAGGAATTGAGCTAATTGCTGCTATGCTCAGAGAATTATGTAAAACACTGGACAGGTGTATGAACCAAGAATAGCAAGTTTTCACCTCTGAGCTAACTCCAACTTATCTGTTTTGATCTATCTTTTTGAGAGTGATCTTCCAAGGTACATAGGGTGTCTAATACATCCATTGGCAAGCTAAAATGGCCCACCATATACTTCTAGAGTTCATTTGGCTGGTGTAGATCAAGGATTTTGCAACACCTCTTCATCTTCAAGCACATACCTATCCATCTCTTCACAGTGGTATCAGAGCAAGGTTGGACAACATGGCAGATGGATTTCCTTCATCAATTGACAAATTGGACAGAGGTAACTACTCAGCTTGGTCATTAAGAATGGAAGCTTATCTCCAAGGTAGAAGTTTATATGGTTATGTGGCTGGAGATGAAGTTATGCCAAGTTTCAGGAACAAAAGTCAACCAACACAAGAAGAGCAAGAAAGATTGAGCACATGGTGCTCCAAGGATGCACTTGCAAGGTCTTATCTCCTCAACTCTATCTCAGATTTCTTGTTGCCTCACATTAGAAGTTGTAAGACATCTCAAGAAGTGTGGGATGCACTTGAAGCTTTCTTTTCTTCAAGTACCAAAGCTAGGAAGCATCAACTATGGCTGGATTTCACAACTCTCAAGAAGGCTCCCAAACAAAATGTGACTGATTTTGTCACAAAGCGCAAGGACATAGCGGATCAGTTGGGAAGCATTGGAGAGGTAATAGATGAAGAGCAAATTGTAAGGCAGGTCATCAATGGCTTGAAGGCAGATGACAAGTGGGAAGCATTCACCACAGCTATGGATTTGTACATGGACATGCATGTACCTGATTTCAACACACTCATTGGACAATTACTTACTCAAGAGGCAAAGCTTATAAAAAATGGAGAAAGCTCTAAAGGTAATCAATCTTCAACTTTATACACTGATAAAAGCAAGTCCAAAGATAACAAAGGAAAGGCAAAGAAAGTGGATGATGAAGCAGGTACATATCAAGCTAACTATGCAGGTAGAGGAAGACATGACAGAGGTAGAGGAAGAGGAGGTAGACAAGGCAGGGGGAGATCCCAAGACTCCAACTCATGTTCTATTTGTGGATTAACTAATCATACAACTGAAAATTGCTTTAGGAATTCCAAGAATCAAAGAGGCAGAGGATACAATAGAGGAAGTTATGGCTACTCAAGAGGAAGGTTCAACAACTACCATGGCAACTACAACAACTACAATCATTCAAACTATCAAGGAGGCTACAAAGGAAGGAGAGACTACAATAACTACACAGAAGACTCAAACAAAGAGGATTCATTATTGATCATGAACATGGCTATGCCACAAGGTAAATTTGATGAGCATGTTTTCTACATAGATTCAGGTTGTTCAAATCATGTGGCAGGAAATGTGGCACTCCTATCAGATTTAGAAGATCCAAGGAATAAGCATGAGGTACAAACAGGAGATGATACAAAACATCCTGTGGAGAAAATAGGCAATGTCAAAGCACCTGATGGAAACATCAACCTACTCAGTAAGGTACTCTATGTCCCTACCATTACAAAGAATTTGATAAGTGTTGGGCAGATAGTAGAGAAAGGGTTGCAAGCCAGGTTCACAAAAGCAGGAGCATTTGTTGAAGATCCAAGTCAAGGATTCAGAAGAATTGCAAAAGGTGAAAAGACAGGTAGATTGTTCACATTTGAATTACAGGACACTAGAAACATTGCTCTCTTTAATTATGGTAGTCAGACACTCACAGAATTGGAAGTATGGCACAAAAGGTTAGCACATATTGGTGAAAGGTCATTAAGCAAATCTGCAGGGACCAAAGTGTACTTGGACTTCCTAATTTGTCAAAACAACATATGATTTATAAGTGCAGTGCATGTCAATTTGGAAAGTCTCACAGGTTACCATTCATGAAGAAAGGTTATATGCATGGAGATCTCTTGGAGTTGGTTCATACAGATGTATGGGGACCTAGCAAGGAAGCTTCAATATCTGGATCAAGGTATTATGTTTCCTTTATTGATGATTGCAGCAGATGGACTATCCTATTCTTTATGAAACACAAAGATGAAGTTTTTTCATGTTTCAAAAGATATTTGGCTCTTGTGGAGAATCAAACAGGTAAATCACTAAAAAGGCTAAGGTCAGATGGAGGGGGAGAATACTTCTCCCATGATTTTGATTCTTTTCTTCAAGAAAGAGGAATCAAAAGAGAGGTAACTACAAGGTACACTCCTGAGCAAAATGGAGTGGCAGAAAGGAGGAATAGGACAATTGTTGAAGCTGCAAGGTCTATGTTAAATGAAAAGCATTTACCTAATTACTTATGGGCCGAGGCTGTATCTATAGCCACTTACTTGATTAACAGGTTGCCTTCAAAATCCCTTGATGGGATGACTCCATATGAGGCTTGGAATGGAAGAAGACCAAGCTTAGATCATTGTAAAATTTTTGGATGTATTGCTTTTGCTCATGTTCCTTCACAGGTTAGAGGCAAGATGGATCCAAAGGCAGAAAGGTGTGTATTTATTGGATATGACAACAATCAAAAGGGCTACAGGTTATACAACCCTACCAACAAAGGATTCTTGGTAAGCAGAGATGTAGTTTTTGATGAGAACAATTCATGGTATGAAGATTCATGCAGGAAGGTCAATTTACCATATAATCTTGAAGAAGATTTTCCAAAGCTTGGTAGAGAACAACCAAAGATTGAAGAACAAGACACCTCAGAGGATGATGAAGAATCTCACATGGAAAAGGTCAAAGCATAGAAGTCTAAAGGTAAAGCAAAATTGCAGGAACTTGGACATGAGGCAGAATCATCACATCATGGCCTAAGAAGATCTATGAGGGAAAAGAAAAAACCAGAAAGGTATGGGTTTGACACCTCATTAGTAACTAAACATTCTATCTACATAGCACAGTACATAAACCAAGAGGAGCCATCATCCTTTGAAGAGGCCAAAGCAAAATCAGAATGGAAGCATGCAATGAAGGAAGAGATTGAAGCACTTGAGGAAAACAACACTTGGGATTTGGTGCCCAAGACTTCATCCATGAAGGTAATAGGCTCAAGATGGGTCTATAAACTCAAGAAGAATTCTGATGGTTCCATCAACAGGTATAAGGCAAGGCTTGTAGCAAAAGGCTTTGCACAAACTCAGGCAATTGATTATGAGGAGACTTTCTCTCCTGTGGCAAAGATGCCTACTATTAGGGTTTTGCTTAGTATTGCCTCTTCCAAGAATTGGAAGATACTTCAACTAGATGTAAAGAATGCATTTTTGAATGGTGGGATAACAGAAGAGGTATATATGGCACAACCACCTGGTTTTGAGAACCAAGTTTATCCTGATTATGTGTGTAAACTTAACAAAGCATTGTATGGTCTCAAGCAAGCTCCAAGAGCTTGGAATTTCAGGCTTGTTTCATTCTTGCAAGACAAAGGCTTTCAACCAAGCAAGGCAGATCCTTCACTCTTTATTAAAAAGCGTAATTCCGAGGTCATCTACCTATGTGTATATGTAGATGATATTATATTGACAGGAAATGATGCAGATGGTATGAAGAAGATCAAAGATCAGATGAGAGAAGAGTTCAAGATAAGTGATTTGGGTTCACTTACCTACTTCCTAGGTTTGGAAGTTGTCTACAAAGATCATGGTTTGTTTCTCACTCAAAGAAAGTACATTAAGGACATGTTGGCAAAATTCAAGATGCAAGATTGTAAGATTGCAGGTACTCCAATGGAGTTCAATCACAAATTGAGCTCACATGAAGGTGAACTCATAGAGGACATCACATCATATCAAAGTCTAGTGGGTAGTCTCAACTATGCCACATTGACAAGAGTAGATATATGTTACAGTGTGAGTGTGCTAAGCCAATTTATGCACACACCAAGGAAACCACATATGGATGCTGCCAAAAGGATTCTCAAGTATCTCAAAGGAACCATAAATGAAGGACTTTATTATCCTTATGTATCTGATTTAGGTTTGAAGCTATTTTCTGATGCAGATTGGGCTGGCTCCAAGGAAGATAGAAGGAGCACTTCAGGTTATCTTACCTTTGCAGGTTCAAAGCTTATTTCATGGTCATCCAAGAAGCAACCCACAGTTGCTCTCTCTTCTACTGAAGCTGAATATAGAGGTCTTGCCATAGCTACACAAGAAGCTATGTGGATGAAGACATTATTCAAAGATCTTGGATTGGAGTTTGGAACTCCAACTATTTTTGGTGATAATATGAGTTCTATTCACTTGGCTGCTAATCCTATTTTTCATGCAAGGACTAAACATATTGAAGTTCATTATCACTATGTACGAGAGAAGGTTCTAAGCAAAGAGATTCAAATATCAAATGTGTCCACTCATCAACAATGTGCAGATATTCTAACCAAAGCATTGGATGGTACAAAGCTTTGCAAATTCAAGGCTATGATAGGTTTGCAGGTAATCTTGGAAGATTGAAGACCTCAAAATACTTGGCTTGAGGGGGAGCTGTTGGAGCAAGTCTATGACAAGCCTAAGTATTTGCTTGAGTCTCACAAAGTCTTAGAAGAAGCTTTAAAAACAAGACTATGTAAAGTTCACTTGTGAACTACCTCTTGTAACTTTTGAAGAGTTTACTTAATGTAAAAGTAAGAGAATCTTGAGTGGTTGAGTCCACTTGATCAAGAATGGAAAGAGGAGCCACGAATTCGTGATTTGTGGAAGGTAGAGAATCAAATCAATCATTGATTGATTGGAGAGTGATTGAGGGAAGTTAGCCTCCGAAACTCAACTATAAATAGATGGCAGTTTTAGTCGTGGTTAGAGAGACCTATGTGAAGACCTCCAAAAGCTGAGCTTTATGCCATATCAAGGTGTGATTACAAGGCACACATATGTATCAATAAGTCATTGTATTGTACAAGCAATATACTTTCATTTTCATGATTATTTGAGTTCATCTTTCCATGTTCTTGTGAAGTGTACTACTCACTGCCATTACTCTCAGTTTTTCTCAGTCAGCTTGCAGAGATGTTTTATCTAATCTTGGTGCATCATTTTAGTGATTTAACTTGGTAAAAGTTAGCTCTATAAGTCTACTATATGCTCACAAATTTTCATGTCATTTGGATGTTGCAATCTTCAGTTATGTTCAGTTGAAGTCAAGAGGGTCTGTTCATCTTCACTTCTCTGTCAGGTACCCGACTTTTGCACTCATCTTGTCAGAGCCATTTCTCAATGGTTACTTATCCAAATTCAGTGATTTAAAACTTGTTAATTTCAGCTTACGGTCTAGTATAACCATACAAATTTTCATAATCATTGGATTCCTAAATTTTGCGTTATGTTGATTTTTCTGCTCACTGGTCTATTTCTCTAGCAGCCCGTGAAAATCGGGATGATGTCATCACTTGTTAAAACTCATTCTCAGTGTGTGGTTCATTATTTTTGATGAGATTACTCTTGAAAATTAGCTCTTTAAGTTGCCTAGACTTCCCCAAGAGGAACTGAGCTAATTGCTTCTGTGCTCAGAGAATTATGTAAAACACTGGACAGGTGTATGAACCAAGAATAGCAAGTTTTCACCTCTGAGCTAACTCCAACTTATCTGTTTTGATCTATCTTTTTGAGAGTGATCTTCCAAGGTACATAGGGTGTCTAATACATCCATTGGCAAGCTAAAAGGGCCCACCATATACTTCTAGAGTTCATTTGGCTGGTGTAGATCAAAGATTTTGCAACACCTCTTCATCTTCAAGCACATACCTATCCATCTCTTCACACTAGAGAGCACACAAGGACTTTGAGACCGACTCAGCTAGTTAAGTCCATGAAGAACTACTTCGATGGCACTGGAGATCCATATGATCATGTGGCTGAGTTTAGGCAAGTCCTGACAGCTGAACAAGTGGAGGATCTATTCACGCAGTACAATGCCTTTGGTCTGACCCTTAGGAACATTGCCCTGACATGGTTTCAGCCACTAAATGAGAGGCAGTTCAGGAGCATAGACCAACTCCTAGAGGCTTTCATTATTGAATTCTCTAAGAGTGGCATAAGGCATAATACCTCCTCGCTGATTCACAGCTTCAAGCAAACCCCTCAAGAAACCATGAGACTTGCAGGAAGAAGATTTAGGCAATACTTAGAAAGATGCCCTGTTTCGGAGCTACCCACACTAGCTAAGCAAGTGGCTTTATTCTTGGATGGATTGCTAAGTACCAAATTGAGATCTTATGTGTACTTGAAGGACCCTAGGACCATAGAAGAGTGTGTACGCATGTGCATTGACATCGAGGATAACCTAGGGGAGGAGTTAGAGCTTTCCAAGATATATAAAGATTCGGATAGTGCCTCTAACCTCTCTTCCACGCAATCCACATCAATCGAGGAACTTGCAGAGAAAGTAGCTCAGAAATTAGGTGTCACTAACAAACAAATCCCAAGGTTTGCCCCTATGAAAAGGTGCTATACTTGTGGTGGCGACCATATGCCGAATGTCTGTTCCATTACGGCTCAACCCCAAGTGAATCCGAGTAGCCAATATTGTACCATAGAACGGAGATACACAAATCACACAGCACAAGACTGCCCATACAATAAGCAAGCTGTTAGGCAAACCTACCCTCAGCCATACCCTCAACAAGGAAGATATCAGAACCAATATCCACCACAGCAGTATGCTAGGCCTCAACAAACCTACCAACCACAATATCAAGCCCTGCAAAGGCCTCAGCCTGTGTTAGCCCAACAACCTCTAGCTCCATCCAACATGATCCCTGTAAAGTATGCCGCTGCAGAAGAAAACCTGAATAGAGCTATAGTCCCTGTAACACCAGTGCTTTCAGAAAGTGATCCCAGTGACCATAGCTTCGATTCTACACACGTTGATAGTCCCCAGGCTTACTACATGCAATCTCCTGAACATGGTGAGTCCTACTATAGTGAAGAGCCAAATGAACCTAGTTGGGAGTCAGATTACACAAACGTCATGTATGCAAACCCCAACCCTAGACCTCAACCTAGGCAGGTAAGACCCCCATTCCCTAGAGGACCATGCTACAGATGTCAGGGGGATCACCTCATTCGTGATTGTCCCTTACCTCCACCTACACAACCCTAGTCAGTGACGATTCAGGGCTTTTGCCAAGAGTGTGGAAAGGATCATCTCTTACGAGAGTGCCCTAAGAACCCTAATAATATGCCAAAAATTACTCCTATTAACGTTATTGGGTTAGTGGTAGATTCCACAGGAAGTGTCACTTCCACTACACCCGTGCAAGTGATCACTAGAGCTCAAGCATTGCAGCAAAACCCAGGGGTAAACCAGGAGAAGAACCCAGATGTTAGTGAAACAGAGAGCATGACAAAAAAAAGGACTAGAGCTTGGAGAGATAGCCGTGAAAGAATGAAACGGCAATGGGGAAAAAAGATGAGTGAACTCGAGGAAAGCCTCAGAGAAACAAAGGCCAGGATAACTGAACTGACATCTCAAACTCCCTCTCACATTACCCCACTTCCACCATTCCCAACTCCATCCGACCCGCCACCTTCCGACCCGCCTCAACTAATTCCACCACCCCCTAGAGTAGGATCAGTCCTAGCAGATCCCACTCCCGAAGACCTTAATATGATGCTTAAAGCATATCAGGCTAGAATCCAAGAAGGGCCAAACGTAACTGATCATGAAAAGTGTTACCCAAGAGCAGAACTAGAGTTAGAACGAACCAAAATTTGTGCTAAGATGGTGGAATTGGCTCAGACCATGTTTGAGGCCAGTTGCCTGTTTAACATCTCTAGTTCAGCGAAGACACAGTTGCACTTTGATGGACTGTTAGAAAGAATAGAGAAGCTGATTGCACAATCAGAAAAGGAACCCGCCTCTCAACACAAGGACAAGGCCAGTGAAAGATTAAGCATTCCTGCTCAGGAAGCCTATGTGCCTGAAGCCTATGTGCCTAACTCTACGGAGCCAGACACATCATCTTCTATGAATTGGTTCACACCAGAATTCCTACGCGAGATACAAGAAGACAAATGGGCTAAAGAGAGTGAAGTCCCTCCTCCTATTGAACTTGTGGATGATGCACACGACCAATTCCCACAAGACATCCCATCCATTTATGAGGAGCAGGAGAGCACCCACTCTCAGGAAAGATTAGACTTTGAGTCTAACTCTCTACAAGAATTACCCCACTTCACAGGCCCATGGTAAGCTAAGTCTACTTGTATGAGAGCACCCACGGTCATGGTACAAAATGAGGACTCAGTCATACCTAGGAACACAGAGGTAGTGAAAAACACCAAAGTGCAGTGCAATCTCACTTTGGAAGAGCTACTCAAGGTTAGACGTGAATTATGGAAACATGTCGCCAAACAAGTACCAGCGATAGTGAAACCTCATTCCCAGGTAGGATCACATAGGACGGTGCCAGAGATACCCTTGGATAGGATAGGAGATATGTGTGAAGGTGAAGAAGGGAACACCTATCTTCCCATTACCTACCAGGAGTACACCACCAAGGCAATTTTGGACTCAGGCGCAGGAGTTGCAATTGCCACCACTTCCCTATGGAAGCGTTGGGGCAAGCCAGCACTCAGGCCAACGAGAATGAAATTGCAGATGGCCGATGGTCATATTGAGAGACCCTTAGGATTGCTAGAAGGAATAACTCTCACCACTTGTGGTGTCGAGTTTGAGCATACATTTGCTATATGTGACTTCAGCAAAAATCATGCCTATGAGATGATTTTGGGAAGACCATTTATGCGACAGTTGCAAGTGGTACAGGACTGGGGAACCAACTCCTTGTATTTGCAACACTTAGGTGTTACAACCAAAGTAAATCTCAAAGATTACTCTCATAGAGATGTACCTCCTATCCAATGGAATCCCATCCATAGAGCCAAAGATGATACAGAATCGGTGCATTCCATTGGGTCAGGATCCTCTTGGATGCATGAAGACACCCACTTATGGATGTGCAAAGTAGCAGTAGACGAAGAGAAGAGAGAAAAAGCCAGAGAGGTAGGTGCAAAAGAAACCCATAGATCAATCCAAGACCCAGCCTATGCACCTGTAGTTTTTCCAGACGAAGAATTTGAACCTCACGGCTGGGCAGAAATTTTAGCAACCATGGATGTAGCCATCAATGAGGAACAATGGACACCTCACTGTGATGAGGATGGCTATGACATTTCAGTCTTCTCCATAGAGCCAATCATGGGAGAGGCAGTTCTAGAAGAATGCGAACCTAGCCCTGATGCATTTGAGGATGCAAGTGACTCCGATCTAGAGTCAATCATTATGGACCCACCATTTGCATCAGTTGAAGAATACTTCCATGAAGTAGAATTTCAACCCCAGAGGCATGGAGAGCTTACAAATGATGTAAGATTAGCAACACATGTGACCCCGAAGGAAGAAGGGAAGAAACGAAAGAAGAGAGAAGTTTCACCAGAAGAGGAAGAATCTTTGTTTGAGGTCCCAGAAAATTTTAAGAAGTATGAGATAGATGACAGGAGAGTCATGATCAGAATGCCGAAACGAGAGGCACAATCAGGAGAGGCCTATGATAACAAAGAAACCACCAAGAAAATAGTAGTGGCCCTAGAAGAAGGAGAGGAGAGATGCACGTACATAGGCCATGACCTAACAGAGGAAGAAGAGCATGCGTTAATTGCCTTGCTAAGAGAATACAGAGATGTATGCCCTTGGAGTTACAAGGATTTGAAAGGTGTTGACCCTGACTTATGCTCACACACTATCCCCATGACCTCAGATGCTAAACCCTCTAAGCAAAAGCCCTATACATATAACGATAATTACGCTACCAAGATCAAAGAGGAGATAGATAGACTGGTTGAAGCTGGATTTATCTATGAAATTGAGCACACTGAGTGGGTATCCCCCATCGTAGTGGTGCCCAAGAAGAATGGCAAGCTGCGTGTATGCATTAACTTGAAGAAGGTTAATGCAGCCACAATTTGAGATAACTATCCGCTTCCTATCACAGAGCATCTCTTAGAAAGAGTAGCAGGCAAGGAAGTGTACAGCTTCCTCGATGGATTTTCGGGCTACAATCAAGTAGCAATAGCTCCAGAAGATCAGCATAAGACAGCTTTTGCCACAGAATGGGGCATATTTGCCTTTCGAGTAATGCCATTCGGGCTTACCAATGCACCAGCCACCTTCCAGAGACTAATGTGCCATGTATTTAAGGAGTTCCTGAGGAAGAATTTAGAAGTCTATGTAGATGATCTTTGTGCTCATTCCAACATTAGACAAACCCATATTCCTGAACTTAGACAAATCTTTGACAAATGTAGAGAATATCAAGTCTGCCTGAACCCAAAAATGTGCATTTTTATGGTCAGGCAAGGCAAGATTCTAGGACACATAGTGTCAAAGAATGGAATATCCACTGACGAAGAGAAAGTGAGAGCCATAGCAGAGCTACCTAGGCCAAGGAATGTCAAGGAAGTACAAGCTTTCATGGGACATTGTGGTTACTACCGCCGGTTCATTCACATGTATGCTGTCATTGCAAAGCCCATGTACGGACTTCTGACTAACTTTGAGTGGACGGATGAATGTGAGAATTCCTTCCAGGAGCTTAAACGAAGATTATGTTCAGCACCAATCTTGACCACACCAGATTGGAATAAGCCATTCCATGTTCACGTAGATGCATCCAATTATGCTATTGGGTGTGTGCTTGCTCAACCTACTGGTGAAGGTAACATGGATCTTCCAATTGCCTATGCCAGTAGACAATTGAATGCAGCTGAACAAAATTACACCACTACGGAGAGAGAAGGCTTAGGCATGGTATATGCAGTTAAGAAATTTAGACACTATTTGCTTGCAAACAAATTTAAATTTTTTACTGACCACCAAGCATTGTTATATCTCGTAAACAAGCCATGCAATACAGGAAGATTAGTAAGATGGTTTCTCTTGCTAATGGAATATGATTTTGAGGTTGTGGTAAGAAAAGGGAGGACTCATTTGAGAGCAGATCACCTTTCTAGGCTCACATCGTGAGAAGCCCCACGAGGAGTGTCAGATGACCTTCCTAATGCTTACTTGTTTAATTTGGAAGTGGTGCCGCAGTGGGCTAAGCCATTGGTACCAGTGTTAACATATGAACCTAACCACCCAGTAGTATCCACACAGAATAGAGAGGTAGTAAAAGCCCAAAAGTACCACATCATGGCTGGAAGTATGTACAAGCACACAGATCAAGGGATCTTGGCTTGTTGTGTAGAAGAGGACGAGTATGCGAAATGGTTGCAATTAGCACATGTAGGTGCATTAGAGCAACACTACTCAAAACAACGAACCCTACAGACACTAAGGAGACTCGGAGTGCATTGGCCTACTATGGAGGCTGATGTCCAAAAGTTGTGCAAGGAATGACCAATCTGCCGCACTAAACCACCTGTGGAACATGCCACTCTTTATCAAGTGTCCATAGTGCCGGATTGGAGTGAACCTCTAGTATCCTTCCTGAGGACTAAAACATTCCCCCCAGACATGACTCTGGCTAGGAAAAGGAGTTTAGAACAAGAAGCCCAGGATTACTCTCTCATTGGCGATAATCTATACAAACGTGGTAAAGATGGTTACTTGAGACTATGTGTCCATGAAAGTGAATATCTCAAGATCTTGGAAACTGCTCACCAAGGTGTAGCAGGAGGACACTTTGGACCAGATCGGGTGATCAAGGCAATACTATTTGCGGGTTTCTGGTGGCAGACCCTTCACACGGATGCACATACCTATGTGAAACGGTGTGAAGTCTGTCAGCGAACTCAGTATCCTATACGCAAAGATGAGATGCCACTGAAACCTATGATGGGTGGAGGTGCATTCTCTAAGTGGGGAATAGACTTTGTAGGTCCTATTAATCCCCCAGCTAAGGGTTCACATGCTGAATATATCATTGTGGCCACGGATTATCTCACCAACTGGGTGGAGGTAAAGGCTACGACAAAGAACGATGCTCAGACAACTGGTAGATTCTTATTTGAAAATGTATTCACAAGATATGGGCTACCTATAGAGCTAGTAAGTGATAGAGGCACTCACTTCTTGAATGAAGTGATTGAAAATCTACTCGAAGAATTCTTGGTAGTTCATAAGAAGTCTGCCCCCTATCACCCTCAAGCTAATGGACAAGCCGAAAGCACCAACAAGATCTTATGCAATGTACTGACAAAATTAGTGAACACTAAACGCTCTGATTGGGACAAACAGCTACACCATGCTGTTTGGGCATACCGAGTCGCCTACAAGACGGTACTCCAAGCCACCCCCTTTCAGATGGTGTTTGGCCAAAACGCCGTGCTACCCTTGGACTTCTTGATACCTACATTGAAAGTAGCACAAGAGCACAAATGGACGGGTCATGAACTCTCCTCTAGACTTTTTGACCTTGAACGATTAGGAGAAACAAGACTGAGAGCAGCTGCAGGGATATATGCAGCTAAGAAGAGACAGAAGGCATACTTTGATGCCCATGTGAAGGATAAGGGTTTGAAAGCAGGAGATCTAGTTTTAGTCTACACACTGAAACAACATGCAAGGAAGCTAGAAAAGAGAGGCTACGGACCTATGATAATCAATAGGATCTCCACGAGTGGAGCAGTACAACTAGCCACTTTAGAGGGTGATGTTCTCCCAAACTATATTAGCGGATGCAGAGTCAAGTTGTATCAGGAACCCCTCACGGAGGAAATGCTAAGTCGACTCAATACTGCTAAGCAACGTAAAGAGGAGGAAAAACAAATTCGAGAAGAAGCTCAAGCAGAAGCCCTAGAGCGCATACGGAGAATGAAATTAAGAAGACAAGGTATAGAGCAACCTGTGCCAGATGCATATGCAGATCCAGGATATCACGTGGCTATGTGTGAAGTTTCAGGTGTTAGCTCACATAGGATAACTGATCGACGTCCTTTCATAACCTTAGATATAGGACAAGGAAAGAGTGCAAGGACTGTAAGAGCCTTGATTGACTCAGGTGCAGCCACTAGTGCTGTTAAATTGTCTTACTGTCAAGAGTTGCAATTAACGGTCAATCCTGTGGAAGCATATCTCATAGGATTGGGAGGCGTGGAAACCCCTTGCATGGGCGAGGTGGAACTTCCCCTCTATATTCATGATGAGGCAATGACAGTTAAAGTACTAGTGTGTCAAGATGAGGACCTCACTGAACCCCTTGTCTTGGGTCAAGATTGGATCTATGACCGAGCAGTCAACTTAAACCTAAGAAGTGGACTTCTTCAGGTATGGGTGAATCAGACTAGAATCACAATTGAGTTAAATAATGGAGCACTCAAGGAACTAGAAAAGACACGGACTCCTGGTCCCTCCAGGGGTACACATGAAGTTGACCATGCTGTTCTTGTCCAAGGCTCTGTGATACAGAAGAACGAAGATCTCAAAGAAGGAGTCAGAACCACAATGGAACTCCCATCTTTTCCAAAGGCCAGAAGGAGGCAGCAACTAAGGGTAGATCAATCACTGAAGATTCTCCAGGCGAGAGACCAAAAGAACGCGCGAAGCAGAACAACTCAGCCGATGAAACAAATGTGGGTGCGGAAAGACGAGCTGCCGACCGTAACTAAGTCGCAACAACGGTCTCAACTTCCTATTAGTAATCAACGACTTGATGCTAATAAGAGGACTCCTAAAACCTCTGTTGACAAAGTGAAGTCTATTTGGGTACCCAAGAAGTCGATGAAGGCTAGCCCACAATCAAGACAAATTTGGGTGCCTAAGGCTTGTGTGCGGGCTCAAATGGCTACACTAAGACCACACCCTATACACCATGATCCATTCACTCGCACAGCCGGCATCCACTCATTTTCAACACTTAGGAACACACCAAGGCCCATGAGCACGAACAGAATCACTTGTAAATGGGTCCCTAAAAGGCCTCACTTTCAAGCTGACACACCTATAAAGCTCTTGAGAGTCTCTACGAAACCAAGAGCAAAACCCATCCACGGCATTTGACAACCTAAGACTTGTAACAAACCCCCGGACCCCAATTGTAAATCCATGACCACCTACTAACCACTTCACTCTCACATCACATCATTCCGCTTAGCTTGTAGGTCTACCCAATTCCTAACTACACACACAAGCACCGAGCACTTATTAACCCCTAACCTCCCCCGAACCTTAGGTTAATGTTGTAACAAGGGACACCGTGTCATTTTTGTGTCCATTGCAATGTTAACATTTATTCATATATTCTCACAGAACCAGCTGCGAAGTTTTCAACATGGCTGAGGCAGCAGGAACTAGCTCTCAAACACAAACAAGCCAGCAAGTGGTGGACTTAGACAGCTTACCCGTGTTGCCTGAGACAAATGAAAGACCAGAAGAATTGCGGGCCATCAAAATCATACCTATTGCGGACTCGCCACGTGGCCACACCATGCCCGTAGGAAAGACTTCCCACTTGTTTACTGAAGTGGCAGGACCCTTGGGTGAAGGAACGTACCTATGGGAATCAGAGTTGGACTTCAATGGGAAGCAAGGCAGATACCATTTCTTTACAAGAGAATTCGAGAAATTACAAAATGCAGAAGGTCTACGTTCGATATGGGAAAAGGCAAGATTGAATGCATATTTCAGTGCACAGCTCCCAAAGCCCGACTTCATGCGATGCTACTATCTCATCAACACCTTGACTCCAAACCAGAACCCAAAAGGTGCAAGCTCATTTGTGATTCCATCTCTGACAAAGGGGAATGAGCTCAAGAGGTTCAGGCTATCAAACAACTTGGTGAGAGAGGCTCTAGATATGCGCGGAATGCATATTCCTACAGAGAAGGAAACACTAGTACCAGATTACATGAAGAATCGAAGTCTCACCAAACTCAAGGACATGGTGTCCATGACGCCTAATATTGCAATACACCTTCGCATGTGCATGCAACACTTTGCTTTCCCGGCACAAGATAGATTCACCATGCCGCCCAAAAAGATTTGGTTTAGTTTGTATCTGGCAGAGACACAGAGCCTCACCATCAACTTACCCCACTGGATAATTGATCAGATACACCTAGCTCACAAACGATGGCCGCGGAAACAGGTTTTATATGGTTGCTGTGCTCTGACGAGAATCATTTATAGGTGTTTGGCTTATGACATTCCTATTCAACGGGCCCTAATGTGGAATCGTCTAGAGCAGTTTAGAGGCAGGACATCCACTGGACCCCCTTCTAAGAAGATGAGAGGCACTGTCCAAGTCCCATGTGCTCAACCACGTGGAGCCACCCTAACACCAGATGTTACCCCTCCACCCCGAAGAGTCCGACCATTCACACTCCGACTTCCAAGACGAAGCACCGATGGTTCCACCTTGATATTCCCTCTTATCCCAACCGATCTTGAATTTCCCAGTGGTGCACCTTTGGAAGAACTCACTAATGAAGATTTCGAACAATTATTACACGATGTAGAGCTAGAGGCAGAAGAGGCACAACAAGCGGAAAACGTGCAAACGCAGGCCACAACCTCCCAAGCACCTGTCACCCCAGTTCAAGTGGATGAAGAGGATGACGGAGATGAAGAACAGGAGGAAGATGAGGAGGATTATGATCAAGAGCATCAAGAGGAGCAACAAGAAGTGCCAGAACTTGTAGGTGCACCAGCATATACAGCTCAACTACAAAGGTTATACGACACAATCAAAGCAGTACAAGAAAGGCATCAACTCTCTCTTGTATCAGGTCAAGCTTTGATGCAAGAAATGCTATTAGATGAGGGGGTGGACCAACATTTCATTGACACCCTCAAATTAGTGTCAGAATCTTTAGGAGTTCCGGAGGCTGTCCACACTGCAGTCCGCCAGTCCGTGAGGTATGACAAACGCAGAGTTGACACATTACCACGAGCAGGTAAGACTATCAGGATACCCGTCACAGAACAAGAAGTACCCATTGAAACAACAACTACTCCCACAACCACCGCTGACCTCTCTGCCGAAACCTTCGTTCAGATATCACCCATCTCACCCCAGCATCCTCCATCACCACCTTCTCCACCCCCACCACCACCTCCCACCATGGAAGAAACGACAGTCATCACCTCTGCCTTCACTTATAACCCATCCTCATTCACATCATTCTCATTTCGAGAACCCACCTCACAAGACACCCTCTTCTCCTTCGTCACCAATCCCTTGTACACTTCATCCATTCTATCCTCTGAACCCATAACTGGCCATCCCATAATTCCAAGTGTAGTTGGAAACCCAGCACCCACCGAAGGCACCCTGTGTTTCCCAGCCTATTCCCCACTACGGGTACCTCCATTCCATGACCCTCACTTCCCATCTGGCCCCTACCCCTCTTTCAACCTGACCTCACCACCCCAATACCCGTCCTTTGTGGAGCAGTTCATCCGCTCTCCAATGTTTCAGAGGCACATTTCCCCGATGTTCGCAACGACATCAATTTACACGAACACCACACTCACTTCACCTACCATACCCACCTACATGGTAGCCCCTGAACACACCACTTTGTATGACCCAATGGACATCTCACCAACCACAGCACATCTCCCCACGATTCCACCATCTTCCCCTCCCTTACCCCCCACCTCACCACTCACATCATTGGCACACACAGCATTCACTACCCCCCTACCCAATCCCACCTCCCCTGCATTTCAAATTTTCCCCCTTGCATCTCATAATGTAAATAGCACGTTCAACACATTACTTCAGTGTGCACATCAACTAGAACAAGAATACCATCAATTGGAAGAACGCACTGCTGCCCTCCAGACAGAATCTCAACGTCTGCAAGCTAGAGTCACCACTCTTGAAGCCGATTACCAAACGCTCCTAACCGAGCATACAACCTTACAGTAGGCTCACTCCGAATTGGAATCAAAGACATCAACAGTAGATGACCAAGCAGTCAAGGAACTAGAAACAGTGCTTCAAGCGCAAATGATATCTAATGCTACACTCAGACGCAACATTGGGCTATTAAGGAAGCATATGGCAGCAGCACTAGAAGAGAACAAGAGACTTCAACAACAAAACCAAGACAACTTTGAAGCGGCTATGGAAGGAACTGTAGGAGCAACCATTAGCCCTACCAGATATAGAGCAATCCCATCGGAAGAAATTCACATCTTACTTGAGGAGCATGCAAAGTTCTTGGAGTTATATGAAAAGTTAGAGATTGAATGTGCAGATCTAAAGAAACAGATAGCCAGTGTCCCCACAGCTCAACAGAAGCCGATAATCTTGCAACACTCTACAGAAGAAATAGAGACCCTCCGGAAATAGGTGGCAGAACTCCAAGCACGCCTCTTACCATATGAAAGGCCACCCTCGCCCATTGAAGAACCAGAACCTAAAACAGTAGTGGAAATCCCTGTCGATGACAGCTATGAAGAGCCATACGAGCCTATGCCGACACCCGGTGGTCGAACTACAGAGGAAGGACAAGACACTTTAGAAATTCAAGTTCCAGATTGGGTCAAAAGGGTCGAGAAAGTGGGTAAGACACATGATGATCGTGTGGCCGTGCAAATGCAATCTCTCACAAATCTGGAAGAAACTGTCCTTCGGTCTTCCTACTTTCAAAACTTATCCCATCAACGGTTAATCAGAACATCAGAGTCGCAATACATGCCTTATTTTGTCTTACTACATGATTATAATGCAGAAGTCAAAAGACATACAGGGAAGGAGCCCACATTCGCCACTCAATTTGAGATAGGGAATTTACCGACAGATGCACGTGCTGGCTCGATCTTCCAACCTAATTGGTGTGCACGTCTACTAACCAATTACCCAGAGATGATGAGCACCTGGGCAACCATGCCACTATATATCAAGTATAATCCATGCTATTGCCCAGTGGTACGTCGCAGATCCTGGCAAGCATTTGCAATCAAGGTACGCAACAATAAAGAATGCTCGGCTTGGGTTAACTATCCATATTTTGCTCCACCTCGAGGGACCCCAACCGTAGCCTACATGATATCAACAATTCCGCACTGGTCTACACGTCTAAATAATATACCCGACATAGCAGCAAAAATGTGTATGAAGATATTCAAGCTCATGACCATTGTCTTCAAAACCTTTCGGAATGTACAAGCTCCATACATCTCTGCCCCTGGATTCTCTCAAGGTAACAAGGATTTAGTCTACGACATGAGCCAGACTCCCTCGGTCACTATAATCTTTGCTTGGCATGCACGAATAAAGTACTTACCTGCATGCTTCAAGCAGACATTTGAGGAAATGTTCTCTACGGGATTCTAGGAATATCATTCCGAAATCTTCATTCCCAGACCCACACATTGCTACATCTATTCGCAGTAGAACAAGCGGTCCATGCACATCAGTTACGTCTGCCACACCCGGACATTCCAGGACCAATTGATTGGGATCGTATGATGACAGACTTAGCCAGAGGACTATGCCTACAAGAACATCATCTTGCCACTCAGGTTGTGGAATATTACATCCAACACTCCCAGCAACAAGGGTCTGTCAGGGACGACAGACGCGAGAGAGGGGGGGGTGTTGAGAGTAGTATGGGCACCCAAGGACTGACTAGACAAGGAAGCCAGCGGAGAGAGTCAGAGCGAGGTGAAGGAGTAAGTAGACAAAGCAGTCGACGCAAATCTAGCAGATAGGCACTTCAAATTTTTCCAAATCAACATCTTTATAACAATGATTTTTATCACTAACAATCATTGTAAATACCATTTCATATTTTTGTAGCTCCATTTTGTGCAAGCCAAGGAGTCCTTGAGCTTGAGGAGCCTTAGAAGTACCTACATATCAATTTTCGTATTGTTTAGACTCCGTTTAAGCCCTCAAATTGGCCCTGGAACCTAATTTTTGACTAGGCCGGACACTAGGTTTGGACAGGGCTAAAACCTAGTCAAAAACTATTAAAAGAGCTAGAGAGCTCATTTTTGAGGTTAGCTTGTAATTGAAATGAACTTGTAAGAGCTTTTTGAAAGGAATCTAAGAACTCCATTGCTTCTCACTCTTTGTCTTGCCGTGTGTGCACGTGTGTGTGTATGTGTGTGCATGCTTGTGTGCTTCTCACTCATGCACTTGTGCCTCCACTTGCTCGTGGTCTTCATACCATCCTCACGTCTTCCCGGATTGACATTAAAGGAGGTGCTACTCATCACTGAGCTACAATGATGCATACACACACATACATATGCATACACACGCATATGCATACATACATGCATACACATACACACATAGACACATACACACACATAGATACATACATATACATAAACACATACACACTCATAGACACACACACATACACATAGACAACACACACATATACATACACACATACACACATAGACGCATACACACTTAATGATGCATACACACATACACATGCATACACACATATATGCATACATACATGCATACACATACACACATAGACACATACACACACATAGATACATACATACACATAAACACATACACACTCATAGACACACACACATACACACACACAAACACACATAGACACTTACACACATAATGATGCATACACACACATACACATGCATACACACACATACACGTATATATATTGATTTCTAACCATTTTGTTTTATATGTTAGGTATTATGGATCCTAGTAGAGAGAGAAAGGCGAAACTCACTCTCATAAAAAGTCTTATGAGAGCAAGAGTTCCGTCAGATACTCTAGGGGCCATAATGTGGGACTACGCAGAGATGTCTAATGAGGAGCTAGATTATACAATCCAGATGCTTACGCGATCAGACAAGGGCTCTTCTGCGGCTCCACACGCAGGAAGATAGCTATCTGCTCATAGGTATGTTTTTTTTCATAAACTTTTTTAATGATATTATAACACATATTTTTATTTATTTCTATCTATCTATTTTCAGGACACCTATACCACCTCCAGCACGTGATAGCAGAGCAGAGACGTTGCCTATGAGGACATGCATAGGCACGTTAGGACTAGAGTGCGACATAGAGCCAGAGGGGAATATTGTATACATAGGAAATGGATTGGAGTTCAAGAGGAGAATGCGCGCACTATGCGACTCTTACCTGCGCTTTATCCACTTATGGTGGAAGTAAGTAAAATTTTTACATATAAATTGAAATATATATCTTATGTTTTATTTATATTATGTTTTTTATTTTTGTAGTGAGCATGATGAGAGGGATAAAAAGTACGTGCTTAGTTCACTTGAGATGGAGTTTGGGACAGGGTGGTCTCCTAAATGGTGTTTAAAAGAGATGCGGACACTTATGGCTCATCGTCGCGACAATGCACGGTATGTATGTATATGAGAGAGAGAGAGAACACTAATCTCGATATTAGGGTTTTGAAATCCCTAATTTAAAAACTCTAATTCAACCTTTTAGCCATATGTTTGAAGTATATGTACACCTCCGACGTCCTACTAGAGAGATGTCTCTCCTCCCAACCTTATGCCTCTATATATAGCTACTCGAATCAACGAGGATCATAATATATGTAAAGATATATACACATCATGTAGATAGGATACATAAATATAAAATGGAGTAGATATATTATGCATCACACATACATGCCTAAATGCACACATAAATATATATATACATACTAACATATTTACATGTACATATTTAGACATACATGTACATGCCTACATGCACACATAAACATATATATACATGCATACATGTTTACATGTACATATTTACACATAGACACATATACATATATACATGTACACAATTATAAACACTTGCATATATTACGTACATGAATACATGAATGTTTTACATAAATGCATATGCATATATACACATATGCATATTTAACACATGTATACATATATCACACACATGCAAACACATACATATACATGAAATACATATATATGCATACTAACATATGTATACATATAATACACATGAATACACACACATATGCATACATACATGATAAAAATTTACTCCTCGAAGATAAAGCTATATATAAAATAATTAGGCATACCCCCGAGCTTCATGTTCTAACTTAGAAGAACATGATTTCATCTCTCTAGTAGGATTCATCGTTATTCAAGTTAATAAAAAAAACCTATTATCTGATATCCATTCAGAAGCTTCAAGTTACTATCTAATCTGCTCATATGTTTTCATTATTGCCATCATTTTGGTAAGACATCAATATAGTCTCATCTTCATTATCCTTATTGATTTCATTTATTTCTTCTATTGTTAAATCTATGTTCTCATGAATCACATCATCTATTGGTGGATTAATATCTATTTTTGGTAATTCCTGTTCCTCATCAGTAGAATCAGCATGTAGAGAATTATCCTCTTCATCAAAAAGATTAGTATCATTATCACGTATAATGAGTGTAATTTCTATTCCAGATGTTGATGTATCAGTATCTGATGCTCAATCATCAAGAGGACTTTCTTCAATCTCTCTAACAATAAAATGTTCAAACAATGACCTACCTCTAGGTTGCACATGAATGACTTGCCACCAAGGATGAGCATTTGGGTTTTTATAAAAAAATGCTTGTTCAATATGCCTAGGAAGAATATATGGTTCTTTAGTAGATCGCATTACCTTGGAAGAATCAATTGCCCAAAACACAGATAATTCCTTTCTTATTGTAGAATTACTACCTTTATACTTGATACCAGTCAACCTTCAAAATGACCTATCAAAATATATAACAACAAAAACGTCCCATTATTAGGTGCTTAAAAAAATAACTAACTCTAAAAAAAATCTATAAACTTTTTTCTACCTGTTTGAATGTACGAAATGAAATTTCGTAGATACCAACAATAGTTCCTACGTAACCAAGTTCGCTATCTATAAGGTTCGTGTCTTTTGAGCTAGCACCTGATAGTTGCTTGAAACAAGCAACAATACTAGAATCCTCTGTTTTACGTAAAGAATCAATGGCTTTGATTCTAATATGCTGTCCAAAAGCCCACATATTAGTGAACATTCGAGCCTGCAAAATAAATTCAATTAGTAAATAGAAACTAACATACATATATGAAAAAAATAAAATATATATTTTAATAAAATTACCTTTTGTTCACAACCTATCATTAACTCTCTTTGCTCATCTGAGATCTTCATTATTTGCGTTGGCGCGTTGCAAACAACTATATAGCCAATCCGTGAAAGAAGGTATATCTGTAATCTCATTATTATCGAGATAACGTCTAGATCTTTTGTTTCTTCGCCTTTTACTTCGGAGACTTTGAAGTTCCTCGTACTCTCTAAGGAATGCTTGCATGCATTTGCTATTATATGCTACAAAAGTAGAAACATCATTTTTTTCTTGAAATGTAAATAAGAATGGAACCCCCTTACCTGATAATATCTCATCTATTATTTTTGAAGAAGACTCGTTGGTCCATGCACGTGGAGCTTCTTCATGAACTCTTTCAAGGTACTCACTAACGTAATACATGCACTCTTCAAGCATCCAACCCTTTGCCATGGATCCTTCTGGTTTTGCTCTTTGTCGCACGTAACCTTTTCGTATTCCCATAAATCGCTCGAACCAAAACATCCATTGAGTGTTGACAACACCAGCAATCTCTATCTCATCTACAAGATGGACTAGTAAATGAACCTGAATATCAAAAAATGAAATAGGAAGTTCTTTTTCCATCAAACATAGTAGCTCTTTGCATTCACGTTTTTTTTGTGGGATCGAATTTTTATCGATCTCTTTGGATGTAATCCACCTATACAAATCATAAAAACAATTGTAAAGAAGTTAATTAAAAAATAAAAGATATCCAATATTCATACATATTAAATATAAAAGTATCATAATAACCTTATAAGTGATCCAAGACGATAGATCACATCTCGTACTCCTTTCGTTCTACATCCATCGATAACCAAAGGTAAAATATGTTTCAAAAAGTTATGCCAGTCATGGGTCTTTAACCCAGATAAGCTCTTATCATCCATAGTAAACATGTTTTGAAACGATGCTTCATATCCTGTAGGAGTCCTGATCAATTGAATTCTATTGTTGATAGTCTGTATCTCTTTTGTTGTAAGTACCCAAGGAGCAGATGCATAAGTCGTTTCTTGTCGATGTCTATCAAAAACTGGCCATAACTTTGGTTTGGATTTTTTATCTTTCAAATCATTCCTTGATGTTGTGGTATCTTTTAGTCCAAGAAGATGTTGCCATAGTGAATAACCAATATTTTTGAATATATGCATAGGATCAAGAAGATGACATACTTTTAACTCTTTCCAATACTCCAAAGAATACCATATTGATATGTTCTCTGCGAGTGCCAATTTCCCTTTACCTCTGTTCACGTATTCATTATCTGAATCATCACTGAAGATTTCTGCTTCTGGATCTATCAGAGGTCCATCTGTCCAATTTTTATACCAATCCATAGGCATCATAGGTTTTGGATACAGGCCTGTTTCAAGCTTTCCATTAAAATGTATCGCTTCTCTTTTAGATCTTAATGGATGATCATCAGGCAAGAATCGTCGATGTCGAAGATAAATATTTTTGTTGAGATTCTTACTATAGATTGATCTCAACCAATCACCACAATATGGACAAGCTTTATAACCCTTAGTAGATATTCCTGAATTGAATAGATACTTTTTGTTCGCGCATCTTTTAAAACTATTAATGCATCTTTCAAAATATTTACGCAAAATTTGGATGGCAAGATACAATTGTTTGTTTTGGATGATATGAAGTATGTACCTTCATTGAATGATTTGTCGATTCACACTTTCAAACTGAACATATGTGTGAATCGACAAATCATTCATATCCTCCAAAACAAACAATCGTATCCCGCCATCCAAACAATCCTATCCTGCCATCCAAACAATCGTATCCTGTCAATTCACACATATGTTCATATAATGGTGACCTGGATGAATCGCATGCACAGAGATTACTCAAGATAGAGCAGGATTTCTCGGGTACGCAGTAAACCTCTTGCATGTCAATGATGAGCATCTGAACTTTAGGATACAAAGTGGACTACTCCATTATAATCAGATTGTTGTCTCTTGAGTAACCTCTGTGCATGCGACTCATCCAGGATCACCATTGCAAATATTTGGAAAGATGCATTAATAGTTTTAAAAGATGCACGGAAAAAAAGTTTCCATTCAATTCAAGTTCTTGTTCTTACCTTATCTAAAGTAAGAATAAAAACCTGCATGTATTTATATATATATATATATATATATATATATATATATATATATATATATATATATATATATATATATATATATATATATATATATTATGCATATATATATATATATAAATAGATAGAAAATTGAAATTTATACCTTAATAGTGTCGAAACAGATACATTACTCCATCCAAAACGATTTTGAAGGTTGAGAATAAGTAAGCTCGCATTTAGTCGTGTCAAACGACTTCCTTCATATACATGCTTTAGACATTCCTCTCGAAGATATTTCTCATTTTTAGAAATATCCATGCTCTCACTGTCATTTTGATACCAATCCTCAATAAAATCTGCCATGCCATCATCTTCATCATTGTCACACAAATCTTGTACTTTATCATCTTTTGAATATAGATCTTTCAACTTTGCATATTGCACAGGATTAGTTTTGCGTAGCCTCCTTATGGACGCTTCTGATAAATGAGGTCTTACTGGTAATTGTGAATGTTGTGGACGAATATCATCAACATCATACGTTGGAATCTACACATATAAATAAAACTCATAAGTATTCCATATATGAATAAAAATTAAACTTAAAATATAAAATTAAGTATATAACTTATTAAATATGGATAGAAAATTTTTATTCTCTCTAGCTAAAAGGTGCTCTTGGGGGTCTACGCCATCCATAATTCACTAATAGTTCATCACCAGCATGTAATGTAGTAATAGCATTGACAACTATGTATCTTGATACATCTCTACTCATGTATGGTGATTCATGACTATTTTCACGCTCCTCAAATGTGCAATTAGTCCTTGAACTATTATGTAACCCTCGACTACTATTTATTAAACCTGCTATATTTCCATGTGTGTAAGGTCTTCCATCAATATAACCTTTCATTTTCTGCATGTAAAATCCTTCTACTAGTAAGGGATGCTGCGTTCAAGCATATTCCATAAGTACTCATGCTTTGAACATAACGTGAAAGTTGATGCCAATCTCCCCATCCATATATAGGACCACAAAATGACATAAGAGTGACTTCAGAGTTCGGAGGCACATACAAATCCTCTACAATAAAGAGACCACGACCAGCATTAGTAATAGTGGATGGAGCAATCATATAGCGATTACCCCAAAAGTTGAAAACCTCTCCATCTAAAGGAAGTGACCCTCTATTCCATCCTCCATATCTTCTTCTATCATATGTTTGTACTAAAGAATGATCACAAGCTGGCAATGGATAATCTCCAGCCGTTTCAGTTCTCTAAACCAGGAGGTAGAGGATTTCTAGAAACCTCTACTTGTAATTGATGAACAGCAAGTCCATGACGTGTACGAGGTATATTAACATTATGAGAGAAATCATCATCATCATCATCATCGAGCAAGTATTCCTGTATATCAATAATAATTTGATTTTATACATGGTTTTTAAATAAAATAATGACATTAATATATAAAGAAAATACATACCCAAGAATTATCACGTTGACTAGGTGATGGTGCACGCTCAAAAGTACCATACTCTACCTCATGTTGAATACATTCCAATCATGGTCTTCGATACGTGCCATAACAAGAGTTACACCAACATATAATATGCTCTTGATAGTAAAATTCATCATAATTCCTATCAGAGGACACATGTGAAGTCGTTGCATGGGTAGGAGGTGGTGGAGTACCCTCTGATTGATCAGAATCTGCACATCATAAGAAACATAAAAAAAATATAAGTTATGTATCCATCAAATATAGTTAAAATTAAATATTTCATATACTTATAGTATAAAGTCGTTGCACGATGAGGAGACAGGTGGTGGAGTTCCATCTGATTGATCAGAATCTACAAATAATGGTATTTGATATTAATAATTTGATTATCTACATAAATAAAAAAAATCACATATACATATTTACAGTTAGTTGCTAAAGGGTTTGCTCAAACCCATGGTATTGATTATGAGGAGACTTTCTCTCATGTTGCAAAAATGCCTACAATTAGGGTTCTCAATAGTCTTGCTGCATCTAGAAATTGGAAGCTCTATCAACTTGATGTAAAGATTGCTTTCTTGAATGGATGGATTTCTAAGGAAGTGTATATGGTACAACCTCCTGGATATGAGGATGAACATTATCCTAACTATGTATGCAAACTAAAGAAAGCTTTGTATGGATTGAAGCAAGCTCCAAGAGCTTGGAATTTCAGATTGGTGACTTATTTGCAGGACCAAGGATTCAAAGCTAGCAAGGCAGATACCTCTTTGTTCATAAAGAGGAATGGATATGAAGTGATCTATTTATGTGTGTATGTTGATGATATTATTATCACAGGCAATGATCTTGAAGGAATCAAACAGGTAAAGATTCAAATGAAGGAGGAGTTCAAAATAAGTGACCTCGGACCACTCACTTATTTTCTTGGATTGGAGTTAATCTACACGGGTTCAGGTATATACATCACACAAAGGAAGTATGTGCATGACATGCTCGTCAAGTTCAAGATGGAAAATACCAAGTGTGCAGGTACACCTATGGAGCAAAATCATAAGCTTAGTGCTTATGACGGAGAACCAATTGAAGACATCACAAGCTATCAAAGCTTGGTTCGAAGTTTGAACTATGCAACACTCACAAGGGTGGATATATGCTATAGTGTTAGCATATTGAGTCAGTTTATGCATAAGCCGAGAAGACCACATATAGAAGCGGCCAAGAGAGTCCTCAAGTACCTAAAGGGGACGATGAATGAAGGTTTGTTCTATTCATATACTTCAGATATTGAGCTAAAGGTCTACTTAGATGTCAGATTGGGCCGGATCTACAGATGATAGAAGAAGCACATCCGGGTATATATTGTTTGCAGGTTCAAAAATCATTTCTTGGTCATTGAAGAGGCAACCAACCATGGCATTATCTTCTACCAAAGCCGAATATAGAGGTTTGGCTAATGCAACTCAAGAAATCATGTGGTTAAAGTCTTTGTACACAGATCTTGGACTTCATTCTTCAACACCTCACATTTTTGGTGACAACACAAGCTCACTACATATAGCAGCTAATCCGGTATACCATGCTAGAACCAAGCATATTGAAGTCCACTGCCATTATTTAACAGAGAAGCTAATGAGCAAGGATATTCAACTATCCTATGTCTCTACAGATATGCAATGTGCAGACATGTTGACTAAAGCTCTTGATGGTACAAAAGTTAAGTACATTCAAGTTGATGATTGGCTTGTAGGAAATCAAGGACAATTGAAGACTTATTTGGAGGCCAAGCATGTTAGGCTTAAGGGGGAGCTGTTGGTGCATTTTGCCCAAGCCTACATGCTTGACCTGCTTGATATTATGATCATTTGTAAGTCACATGTGTAGTCATGTGAACATCTCTTGTAAAAGAGTACATGTTTTCTCTTGTAATTGTGAAAAAGAAAAAGGAAAAGGATGGCTTACCTCATCCATGATGTAAAATCAATGTCGTGGCTCTAACTACCTAAAACCACGAATTTTTGAGCTCAATGAATATATCTTAACTCTGGGGATCACTTTTGGGTGGAGCCATTCAAGTTCGAATTCAAAACTCCCTCCAAGAATAGCTATAAAAAGAGCAAGAAGGAAGAGGCGATTAGCAAGCCTTGTACGTGACCACTTCATGTCATTTGGTATATAATAAGAGCTTACTCCATATCTCTATCATTCTACTCCCATTGTGCAAATATTCATTGCCAATGTGGTTGTAATCATATGTGTATCTATACATTTATCATTATCTATTTCTCTGTTTTGTTCTCTACTATACTCACTCAGAGCAGTAACTTCCGAAGGTCATATCTCGAGTTCTACTCAACATTTTTCAGTGTTTTAACATGCGTTGGATATCTCTTACTGTTGGTTTTTGCGTACCCATTTTCATGGTCAATGGATTAAAAGGTTTGGAGATATCTGCATTTTACTGCTCACTGGTCTATCTCTATGGAGCCCCGAGAATGGTGGGCATGTTCCAGAAATTGATGAATCTTCTTCTTAGTGCTCAGTCCATCATTTGAAGTGTTTTAACTTGGATTGGGAAGCTTGCTAAGTTTATTTGCTATGACCGAAAGGAATGTATCTAATTCCTACCAAGTTGAGAGCACTGTTCATTTCTTTCTGCAAGTGCATGCCCAAAAATAGCAAGTTTTGGGAGCTAGTCATTTTGCAACTAGTCTCACTTGACTTAAACTTTTGGGATACATGTTCCAAAGTACTTGGCTGATATTTTGGTGGATTTAGGAAGTTCAAAGGGTCTACTAATCAACTCTGAAGTCTCAGTTGGCTGGTGTGAAGCTGGTTGTAGTAGCACCTACTCATCTTTGGATTGCATCCACCACCTCTCTTCACATTGAGGAGTCATTTCCTTAGAAGAAGGTATACAAATAAATAGTTTATATTTATAATTCTCATATGCTTTATTAAATTTTTACATTTAATTTGTGTATTTCTTTTCTATTTAAATAAACATGCTGCTACAAAGAAGAGAATTGAATCAGGTCACACATCTCACTTAGGCTAAATGGGCCAGCATGGTTTTACATTTCTAAGTATATATGTTATTGTAAGTATATTTTTTTATTATCTAAAATGCAAGAGACTAATCTTTTTTATTTACTTGAATGCAACGAAAGGATTATGTTTCAATACCCTACGAAACATGAGATCAAGTATGCTACACATTTTGGATATCAGAATTTGAGTGAGTATATGTGAGATCATCCTAATGCATTTGTGAGTATTATTAAATTTCATATATGTTTTTTTTATCGATGTTCTGTATGTTTTACTTATTTACGTTTCTTTAATGTAATACAAGAATATTATGGAGAGGGAGATATGGGTGAGTTTGATAGATAGACAAAGGAAGGATGATCTCGATCATCAAAGAGTGCTCGCACCCGCTACCCATGATGCCACTACAGATACATCAGATCATGCGGATGATCGTGATGATGAGGGATGATGATGATGATGATGATTAGAATTCTTGATTATGACATTGGATATGTATTTACATATATATATATATATATATATATATATATATATATATATATATATATATATATATATATATATATATATATATATATTATGTGTGCTTGTGTGTGTATAAAATGTATATATGCACATGTAGGTATATATCTATATTTGTGTAAGTGTGTCTATATGCATGTATATGTATGTGTCTATGTATATATATGTGCATGTATGTATGTGAATATGTATATGTGTATATGAATGTATGTGCATGTGCATGTATAAGTGTATGTGTATGTATGTGTATGTGCATGTGCATGTGTATGTGTGTATATGTATGTATGTGCATGTATAGAAGTGTAAACCTTTGGATGTTCCAAATCAGATGTGGAAGTCTATTTCTATGGACTTTATCAGTAAGCTACCTATGACCAGAAGTAAGCATGATACCATACTTGTAGTAGATTGGCTTACCAAGATGGCACATTTCTTTCCTGTGAAAAAGACTGATACTGCATTGAATGTTGCAAGAATCTTTGTAAAAGATTTTTTTCGATTGCATGGGATTCTTAAAAGCACTCAACTTTGTATGAGTACAACTTTCCAATCACAAACTGATGGAGAGACTGCGAGGGTTAACAAGGTAGTTGAAGATATGTTGCGTATGTATGTGAACAAAAAGCAGGATAATTGGAGTGAATATTTACCCTTGATTGTGTTTGCATACAATAGTGCATGGCATGCATCTATAAAAATGACTTCGTTTGAAGCTATGTACGGTTATAATTGTTTGATTCCACCTTTGTTTTTGGGTTTTCCAAATAAAGTAGAGTCTCCAAAGAAATGCTTGATAAAATGGATGAAGAACCTGGGCAAATTAAGAAACACATAAAAGAAACTTAGAAAAGACAAAAGAAATTCTATGATTTAAAGAGAAGAGCACTTGAATTTCAAGTTGATGATATGGTATTTCTTATAGTTAATCCTCAACAATCAAACTTGTTATTAGGGAAGGATCATATACTTTCTCCTTGATATGCAAGCCCTTTTAAAGTTTTGAAAAAGATTGCATCTCTTGCTTATTTGTTGTAATTACCTAAACATTTAAGTGTGCATCCTGTATTTCATGTTAGCTTACTAAAAAGATATGTATCTAATGTTTCTCATGTTTTGCAGGACAATTATAAGCTGAAAGATGATGATTCTTTTGAGCTTCAACTTGAAATAATATTAGACAGAAAGGAAAGAATTCTTAGAAATAGATCTATAGATGAAATTCTAGTGAAATGGCACTCATATCCAGTAGAAGATTTAAGTTGGGTGATCTTGGAAGATTTTCTAAAACACTATCCTTCTTCCCAACTCTGAGGATAGAGTTCTTAAAGGGGGGAAGAACTATAATAGGCCTCTTTTCTAGTGAAATAATTCATTTGGAACTTTCTGAATTTCATTGTGGGAATAATGGTTAAAATGAATAATTAGGTCATTTTATGCATGTAGGAGAAATTTCGGGTTGACAAGTTTCATATTTGCTCTCGATCTTATTTCCATCATGTTTTCTAGTGGAATTTTGAAGGTGAAGATGAAAGAATTAATGAAAACTCTGTCTGAGAGAAAGGTAGAGCAAGTATAAGAGAATAAAAGTGCCTGTGTGAAATTTTCGTGAATCATGTGTTAAGTACCTTGTGCAAGGTCCTACATTTAGTTCATTGTAAGAAAATGTCTTGATTTCACTCTCTCTCTAGAATTTTGAAACTTGTAGGGCTCAAAAGTGGCATTTGGAGGTGGATTTGGACCTCGAAAATCTCTAACACTATCGTGCAAATAGCAAAATTGAGTAAAAGTGTCTCTCACAAGATTGAGCTAATTCCTCACCAGTTTTGAGTTACAAAGCTTTGAAAAGTGCCTATTTCCAACACTTAGAAAAAAACAAGGGCTTCTCTAATTCTATTCAAATTCGTGACTTTGATGCTCATGTGTCACCATGTCCAATAATGGATATTTTTGGATACGTTTTTTTGGTGTTTTTCTCCTATTTTTGATAGGTACGCTAAAGAAAGAAAACACACTACGATTGCATGGCTTTTTGCAAAATTTTTGGAGAAAATTGACTTTTTCTAAATTTGGTGGATTGCACACTTCTTTGGGAGGGCAACAATCAATCTCTGATATAGGGAAACCTACACATCAACACAAGGGACACACAAAAATCTGAGAATTACCTTGTGATTGAGAATGAGAGTGAGAGTGGGAGTGTGATTGAGAGTGCGAGTGTGAATGTGATTGTGATAGCTCGGGGGTGGTTGGGAGGTAGAGGCTTCATCAAGAAGCTATTTTCCAAAGCTATTATAACCATTGATTCACATCTATAATATCAAAATTCTTCCTTCTCTATGTCATATTTGTATCTACTCTTCCTCATTAGATTTTCTCTTACTTTGTGCAATCTCTACATTCTTCTCTCATCTGTTGTTTTTGAGTGATCAAAATATTGTGATTGGGGATAGATTGTGATTGAGGAAACGCTACATTTACCAAGGATAAATGACTAGCTATTACAAGATGTAGTTCACATGAACCAAATAGTGAAGCAAGACATGTCCATATACTTTCTTTAGAATATGTCAAATGTGAAGTCTTGGATAAATTGCACCAACAGCTTGAGGACTACTCAACTTGAAGAAAATGGACTTGCAAAAATATGAAATGATATTTATAATGATTTTTGATGATCAAAATCATTGTCTTTATAGGGGTTTCTTCTAAAAATTTGACATACACTTCTTGGAATTCCCTACATGCTCCTTCTTCTTGTGTGTCCACTTCTTTGATGCATTTTCATGCCTTTTCCTTGACCTTGAATGCGAACACTCCCATTCAACTTTGCATTCTTGAATACTTGATTAAGGGCAAACTCACCTGGTTCCATATCTTCATAATTGCATTTTTGTTTTCCATGAGGTACATTAGATGTTCCTGCACGTTCATCTACTTCATCATTCAACTCCACAAACAAATTTGTTGCTCCTTCTAGTTGCTTTCCACCTCGTTCTTTGTGCAATTCTCCAAGAAGCTTCTAAATGAGGTCCTCTTGTTCATGAATCTTTTGTGTAAGACCTTCCATCGTTCCCGAGGATTGATTCAACTTTGATACCACTTGTAGCATTTCCTCAATCACAATCTTTCGATCACTCAAAAATAACAGAGGAGCGAAGAACACGGAGTTTGCACAAAGTAAGTTAAAGTCTAATGCAGAACAGTAGATACAAATATGATGCAGAGAAGGAAGAATTCTAATATTATAGATGTGAATCAATGGTTATAATAGCTTCCGACAATAGCTTCTTGATGAAGCCTCTACCTCCCGACCACCCCGAGCTATCACAAACGCATTCACACTGTAGCTTAGTGATGAGTAGCACCTCCTTTAATGTCAATCCGAGAAGACGTGAGGATGGTATGACGACCTCGAGCAAGTGAAGGCACAAGTGCGTGAGTGCAAAGCACACTAACATGCACACACATACACACACACACGCACACAAGGTAAGACAAAGAGTGAGAAGCAATGGATTTCTTTTGATTACTTTCAAAAAGCTCTTACAAGTTCAAATCAATTACAAGCTAGCCCCAAAAATGAGCTCTCTAGCTCTATTTATAGTTTTTGACTAGGTTTTGGCCCTGTCGAGACCTAGTGTCCGGCCTAGTTAAAAATTAGGTTCTAGGGTCTATTTGAAGGCTCAAACTAGAGTCTAAAAAATATGAAAACTGGTAGGTAGCTACTTCTAATGCTCCTCAAGCTCAATGACTCCTTGGCTTGCACAAAATGGAGCTAGAAAAATATGAAATGGTATTTACAATGATTGTTAGTGATGAGAATCACTGTTATAAAGATGTTGATTTGGAAAAATTTGAAGGGCCTATCTGCCAGATTTGCGTCGACTGCTCTGTCTACTTAATCCTTCACCTCACTCTGACTCTCTCCGCTGGCTTCCTTGTCTAGTCAGTCCTTGACTACTTTCAACACCCCCCCTCTCTCGCCTCTGTCGTCCCTAACAGACCCTTGTTGCTGGGAGTGCTGTAGGTAATATTCCACAACGTGAGTGGCAAGCTGCTGTTCTTGGATGCGTATGGCCAAATCTCTCATCATGGGATCCCAATCAATGGGCCCTGGAATGTCCGGATGTGGCAGACGTAACTGATCTGCATGGATGGCTTGTTCGACGGCGAATAGATGTAGCAAATGTGTTAGTCTGGGAATGAAAATTTCCGAATGATATTCCCAGAACCCTGTAGAGAACATTTCCTCAAATGTCTGCTTGAAGCATGTGGGTAAATACTTTATACGTGCATGCCAGGCAAAGATTATGCTGACCGAGGGAGTTTGGCTCATGTCGTAGACTAAATCCTTATTACCTTGAGAGAATCCGGGGGCAGAGATGTATGGAGCCTATACCTTCCGAAAGGTTTTGAAGACAATTGTCATGAGTTCGAATATTTTCATACACATTTTTGCTGCTATGTCGGGTACATTGTTTAGACGTGTAGACCAGTGTCGAATTGTTGATATCATGTAAGCCACGGTTGGGGTCCCTCGAGGTGGAGCAAAATATGGATAATTGACCCATGCCGAGCATTCTTTATTGTTGCGTACCTTGATCGCAAATGCTTGCCATGAGCTGCGGTGTACCATTGGGAAATAACATGGATTATACTTGATATACAGTGGCATGTTTGCCCAGGTGCTCATCATCTCAGGGTAATCGGTTAGTAGGCGTGCACGCCAATTAGGTTGGAAGATCTAGCCAGCACGTGCATCTGCCGGTAAGTCCTCTGGCTCAAATTGAGTGGCGAATGAGGGCTCCTTCCCTGTATGCCTTTTAACTTCTGCATTATAATCATGTAGCAAGACATAGTAAGGCATGTATTGCGGCTCTCATGTTGTGATCAACCGTTGGTGGGATAGGTTCTGAAAGTAAGAAGATCAAAGGACAGTTTCTTCTAGATTTGTGAGAGATTGAATTTGCACGGCAACGTGATCATCATGTGTCTTTCCCACTTTCTCGATCCTTTTAACCCAATTGGGAACTCCAATTTCTAAAGTGTCTTGTCCTTCCTCTGTTACCCGATTGCCGGGTGTTGGCATCGGCTCGTATGGCTCTTCATAGCTGTCATCGGTTGGGATTTCCACTCCTATTTCAGGTTCGGGTTCTTCAGTTAGCGAGGGTGGCCTTTCATATGGTAAGAGGCGTGCTTGGAGTTCTACCACCTGCTTCCCGAGGGTCTCTAATTCTTCTATAGAGTGTTGCAAGATTATCGGCTCCTGTTGAGCTGAGGGGGCACTAGCTATCTGCTTCTTAAGGTCCACACATTCAGCCTCTAGCTTTTCATATGATTCCAAGAAATTTGCATGTTCCTCGAGTAAGATGCGAATGTCTTCTGAGGGGACTGCTCGATACTTGGTAGGGCTAATGGTTGCTCCTGCAGTTCCTTCCATAGCTGCTTCAAAATTATCTTGGTTATGTTGTTGAAGCAGCTTGTTTTCTTCCAATGCTACTGCCATATGCTTCCTTAATAGCCCCAGGTTGCGTCTGAGTGTAGCATTAGATATCATTTGCGCCTGGAGCACAGTTTCCAGTTCCTTGACTTTTGTATCATCCACCGTTGATGTTTTTTATTCCAATTCTGTGTGAGCTTGCTCTAAAGTGGTATGTTCGGTTAGGAGCGTTTGGTACTCAGCTTCTAAAGTGTTAACTCTAGCCTGTAGGCGCCAAGATTCTGCCTGGAGGGCAGCATTGCGTTCTTCCAATTGATGGTATTCTTGTTGTAGCTGATGTGCACACTGAAGTAATGTATTAAATGTGATATTTACATTATGAGATGCAAGGGGGAAAGTTTGGAATGCAGGGGAAGTGGGAATGGGAAGGGAGGTAGTGAATGTTGTGTCTGCCAATGATGTGTTGAGTGGTGAGGTGGGGGGTAATGGAGGGGGAGAGGGTGGAATTGTGGGGAGAGGTGTTGTGGTGGGTGAAATGTCCATTGGGTCACATAGAGTGGTGTGTACAAGGGCTACCATGTAGGTTGGTATGGTAGGTGAAGTGAGTGTGGTGTTCGTGTAGATTGATGTCGTTGCGAACATCGGGGAAATGTGCCTCTAAAACATTGGAGTGCTAGTGGATTGCGCCACGAAGGATGGTTGTTGGGGTGGTGCGGTTAGGGTGAATGAGGTGTAGGGGACAGATGGGAAGTGAGGGTCATGGAATGGAGGTATCCGTATTGGGGGATAGGCTGGGAAACACAGGGTGCCTTCTGTGGGTGCAGGATTTCCAACCACACTTGGAATTATGGGATGGCCAATTATGGGTTCGGAGGACAGAAGGGTTGAAGTGTACAAGGGATTGGTGATGGAAGAGAAGAGGGTGTCTTGTGAGGTGGGTTCTCGAAATGAGAATGATGTGAATGAGGTTGGGTTATAAGTGAAGGTAGAGGTGATGACTGCCGTTTCTTCCATGGTGGGAGGTGGTGGTGGGGGTGGAGAAGGTGGTGATGGGGGGTGCTGGGGTGAGATGGGTGATGTCTGAACGAAGGTTTCAACAGAGAGGTCAATGGTGGTGGTGGGGGTAGCTGTGGTTTCAATGGTTACTTCTTGTTCTATGACAGGTATCGTGATAGTCTTACCTGCTCGTGGTAATGTGTCAACTCTACGTTTGTCATACCTCACGGACTGGCGGACTGCTGTATGAACAGCCTCTCGAACTCCTAAAGATTCTGACACTAATTTGAGGGTGTCAATAAAATGTTGATCCACCCCATCATCTGATAGCATTTCTTGCATCAAAGCTTGGCCTGACACAAGAGAGAGTTGATGCCTTTCTTGTACTGCTTTGATTGTATCGTATAACCTTTGTAGCTGAGTTGTGTATGTAGGTGCACCTACAAGTTCTGGCACTTCTTGTTGCTCATCTTGATGCTCTTGATCATAATCCTCCTCATCTTCCTCCTTGTTCTTCATCTTCATCATCCTCTTCGTTTGTTTCAACTATGGTAACAGGTACCTAGGAGGTTGTTGCCTGCATTTGCACATTCTCCACTTGTTGTGCCTCTTCTGCCTCCAGCTCTACATCTTGTAACAATTGTTCGAAGTCTTCATTTGTGAGTTCTTCCAAAGGTGCGCCACCGCGAAATTCAAGATCGGTTGGGATGGGAGGAAATATCAAGTTAGGACCATCGATGCTGCGTCTTGGAAGTCGGAAGTGTGAATGGCCAGGACTCTTCGGGGTGGAGGGGTAACATCTGGTGTTAGGGTGGCTCCACGTGGTTGAGCACAAGGGACTTGGACAGTTCCTCTCATCTTCTTAGAAGGGGGTCCAGTGGACGTCCTGCCTCTAAACTGCTCCACTCGATTCCACATCAGGGCTCGTTGAATAGGGATGTCGTAAGCCAAACATCTATAAATGATTCGAGTCAGAGCGCAACATCCATATAAAACATGCTTCCGCGGCCATCATTTATGGGCTAGGTGTATCTGATAAATTATCCAGTGGGGTAAGTTGATGGTGAGGCTCTATGTCTCTGCCATAAACCATATCTTTTTGGGTGGCATGGTGAATCTATCTTGGGCAGGAAAAGCAAAGTGTTGCATGCACATGCGAAGGTGTATTGCAATATTAGGCGTCATGGATACCATGTCCTTGAGTTTAGTGAGGGTTCGATTCTTCATGTAATCAGGCACGAGGGTCTCCTTTTCTATTGGAATATGCATTCCTCGCATGTCTAGGGCCTCTCTCACTAAGTTGTTTGAGAGCCTAAACCTTTTGAGCTCATTTCCTTTTGTCAGAGATGGGAGCACAAATGAGCTTGCACCTTTTGGGGTCTTGCTTGGAGTTAAGGTATTGATGAGATAGTAGCATCGCATGAAGTCAGGCTTTGGGAGCCGGGCACTGAAGTATGCATCCAATCCTGCCTTTTCCCATACCGAACGTAGACCTTCTGCATTTTGTAACTTCTCAAATTCCCTTGTAAAGAAATGGTATTTACCTTGCTTCCCATTGAACTCCAACTCTGATTCCCATAGGTATGTTCCCTCTCCCAAGGGTCCTGCCACTTCACTAAACTAGTGGGAAGCTTTTCCTACGGGCATGGTATGGCCACTGGGAGGGTCCGCTATAGGTATGATTTTGATGGCCTGCAATTCTTCTGGTCTTTCATTTGTCTCAGGAAAAACGGGTAAACTGTCTAAGTCCACCACTTGCTAGCTCGTTTCTGTTTGAGAGCTAGTTCCTGCCGTATCTGCCATGTTACTTCTTGCCTCCTGACTCTGTGAGAAGATAGAAACAGGTGTTACCATTGTAAAGGACAAGATAGAACCGTTTCTGTCCCCATTACAACATTAACATGAGGTTCGGAAGAGATTAGTAGGCTATTAAGTGCTTGGTGCTTGTGCGTGTAGTTAGGAATTGGGTAGACCTAGAAGCTAAGTGGAATGATGTAGTGAGAGAGTGATGGAGTTAGTAAGTGGGCATGGATTTTCACTGGGGTCTAGGGGTTTATTACAAGTTTTAGGTTGCCAAATGTAGTTGATGGGCTTTGATCTTGATTTTGTGGAGACTCTGAAGAGTTTGATAGGGGTATCTACTTGAAAATGAGGCTTTTTAGGGACCCATTTACAAGTGATTCTACTTGTGCTCATGGAAGAATATGTGCCCGCGTGTGATGTATAAGAATGGGCATCAGATGTTCGAGTGAGTGAAAGATGTTGTACTGGGTGTGGCCTCGGTGTGGCTATTTGAGCCCGCAAGCAAGCCTTAGGCACCCAGATTTGTCGTGATTGTGGGCTGGCCTTCATCGACTTCTTGGGTACCCAAATAGACTTTACTTTCACAGAAGAATTTATGAAAGACTTCTTATTAGTGTCGTTTTGTCGATTACTAATAAGAGGTTTTGGCCGTGGGGTTGGCGTGGTCACAACAGGGTGTTTGCCTTTCCTCACCCACACTTGTTTCAACGGCTGAGACATTCTACTTCGCACGTGTTTTTGGCCACCACTATAGGTAGTACTCTACTCCTTCTGTATTTGATCTGCCTTTGGTTGCTGCATCCCTCTGGCCTTTGGAAAAGAAGGGAGTGCCGCCTTATCCTTAATTCCGTTGTTGAGACAATCCTCTTTCTGCATCATTTAGTTTTGGACAAGAATAGCATTATCAACTTCATGTGCGCCCGTAGAAGGACCAGGAGTTCGTGCATTACCTAGTTCCTTGAGTGCCTCATTTTCCAATTCAACTGTAATTTGACTATGATTTGCCCATACCTCAAGAAGTCCACTTCTTAGGTTTAGGTTGACTGCATGATCATGCTTCGATAGGATTGACTTTTAAATTCAACTCTCGATAGTAAGAAAGTTTAACTGCACTAGTGGCTGCACTTGAGTCAATCAAGGCCCGTACAGTTTTTGCATTAATTCCTTGTCCTATCTCTATGGTCACAAAAGGACGGCGATCAATTATTCTATGGGAACTTATTCGTGAGACTTCACACATTGCCATATGATATCCTAGGTCCGCATAGTCATCTGCTCTGAGCCGATCCCTGCCTTGTCTTCTCAACTTCATCCTTCTGATGCGTTCTAAAGCTTCTGCTTGAGCTTCTTCTCGAATTCGCTTTTCTTCTTCTTTGCGTTTCTTAGCAGTATTGAGTCGACTTAGCATCTCTTCTGTGAGAGGTTCTTGATACAACTTGACTCTGCATCCACTGATGTAGCTTGGGAGAATATCGCCTTCTAAGGTGGCTAGTTGTACTGCTCCACTCGTAGAGATCCTATTTATTATCATAGGTGTTGGAACAAGCCAATCACAAATTGGTGATTATAGAGATCTTGAAGAAGACTTATGGTCAGAATGAAGTGAAGGAAGATACTTATGAAAGTGAAGAAGATTTAGGATGATGTCTTGTACACATATGTACATATAAGTGAAGAATCTTGTAAGCTGAGTATAGCTAAGTCTTTAGGATGATTAGTAGCAATGTCATAGACGCAGGATGAGTCAAAAGTCATGTATATATAAGTTAATGAGGACAAGAAATATGTAAGAGAGTCATTTGTAGATGACAAACTTCAGAAAGAAGTGTAGAGAGTTTTTTTCCCAGAAAGTAGCGACGGGTTTTTCTCTGAGTGCTCTCTGTCTGATCACGTGGATCAGAAATCCTTTTGTACACATCTAATTGAGAAGCTAATGAAGCTATGTCTAGAGTTTCAGAATCTAATTTCTCTCCTACTGTGAGAATGATCAATAGGAACATTCATATGTGAACTTTGGGAACTGAAGCCTGAGAGTAGCGCACTTTTCCGTCTCAGTATTTTGATCAGATATGAGTGTATCCTGTAAAGTTTTTGATGAGTGAGCACTTAAAATTTAAGTTAGAAGATAAGGAAGCTATGGCTAAAAGCATTTAGCAAAACGGGTTTTAGATTGGGAGAAATCAACTTAAGAAGTTGACTATGTCGAAGGCGCAACTTTTGAGAGACATTTTCTGACATGTCTTTGATCTTAATGATCAAATTAAACTTTTGGTGATTAGTTTTGAGAACTAATGATTGACATGTTTGCGCAAAGGTATTGCGAATACTTGTGCATCATTTGCTTGAAGAAATTTGAAACTTTATGCAGGTAATGAAGTGGATTCCTGAAGCAGACTTTCTGAAGTAGACACTTCTTCACTCAGAGAAGTGTTGCTTGAAGGTTTGGTAAAGAAGAACATTGTTTGTGTAAAGTTTGGTTTATAACTGACATAGAAGTGTTCTTAAGTCAGTATAGATCAAACCTTTGGAGATTAAGAGGTCTCCAACAGTGGTATCAGAGCTGAAGGTGAAATACAAGAAAAGAAAAGACAATTGAAGTTCCGACTGGTGCAGATATTGAAGATATTCCAAATCAAAGGAGGACAAGGACAAATTATTGAAGATAACTTGCAGAAGTTCAGAGCACGAGTTCGAAAGAATCAAGAAGGACAAAGACTATATTAAAGGTACACTTTCTCCTCATAAACCATAGTAATTGCAGATACAGAAGGTCAAGGATGGGAGAAAGCTTGCAGATTGATAAGCTAGATAGGGAGAACTATCCAGCATGGTCCATGAGGATGGAAGCACACCTCATGAGCAAAGACCTTATAGCATTTATTACAGGAGATGAAGAAAAACCTGAATTTGCAGATCCTAGTATTCCTACTAGGGAAGAGCTTGCAATGTTGAAGACTTGGATGAGAAAGGATGCTCAAGCAAGGAGTATCATCTACATGGCTGTAAATGATTACCTTCTACCTCACATTAGAGGTTTGGAAAGTGCTACAGATGTTTGGAATGCCTTGGAAGAGCATTTCCAAAATACAACTAAGTCAAGGAAGTCCTCACTATGGGCTGAGTTCACAACCTTCAAGAAGAAGAGCTCACAATCAATTTCAGATTATGTGGCAAGGATGAAGGATATTGCAGATAGCTTGGGAGCAGTGGATGAAGATATTGAAGAGGAAAAGTTGGTAAGACAAATACTTACAGGTTTGAGAGGAGATGAGAAGTGGAAACCCTTCATATTGTCCATAGAGTTGTCACTTGATCACTTTACTCCTGATCTTAATCAATTACTAGGTCACATGCTAACCTTTGAGCAGGATCTTAAAGGAGACAATGATAGAAGTACAAGTCAAGCTATGTACTCCAAGGACAAGAAAAAGAATGGCAAGAGAAAGCAATCAAATGATGATGAAGGGAATTCAAATCAAGCTAACTTCACAAAGGGAAAGATGAATTTCAGAGGTAAAGGAAGAGGAGGTAAGAACAAAGATAATGCTAAAGCTTGTTGGATTTGTGGCAGAACAAATCATTTGGCAAATGATTGTTGGTATAACAATCAAAATGGTGGAAGCAATAATCAGAGTTATAATCAAAGAGGTAGAGGAGGCAGAAACCAAAGAGGCAACTTCAGAGGAAGAGGTGGTAGGACATCATATGGTAGAGGAGGTGGAAGAAACTTCCAATCTCAGTCCTACAACAACAATTATTACAATTATGCATCAGATCAGAAGGATGACATGACTCTTATCTTGAATGCAACTCATGAATCAATGGGAGAAGATCAAAGAGTGTTTTATATTGACTCAGGGTGTAGCAACCATCTGAGTGGGAATCTATCTTTGATGACTGATATGGAAGCAAGGGTGAATGGACATACAGTTCAAACAGGTGACAATACCAAACATAAAGTGGAGAGCATTGGATCAGTGAAGACAAAGAGTGGAAGTACACTTCTGAGCAAGGTACTTTATGTTCCTACTATTCCTAAAAATTTGATAAGTGTAGGGCAAATTGTGGAGAAAGGATATGAGGTAAGATTCACAAATGATGGTGTTTATGTACAAGATCCAAATCAGGGATATAGAAACATAATTGCAGGTAAAAAGGAAGGAAGATTGTTCACTCTCAAAGTCCAAGGTAATGTGGGACATGCATTATTTACCTATGGAAGTCAAAAGGTATCTGAATTAGACCTATGGCATAAAAGGCTAGGTCATTTCAATGAGAGAGCTATAAAGGAAATGTCGAAGAATCAGGTGGTGCTTGGATTGCCAAATATTGAAGGGCAACATATGGTGTACAAGTGTGAAGCTTGTCAATTAGGTAAAGCACATAAGAGTTCTTATAACAAATCAGGGTACAAGCATTCAAATATGCTTGAATTGGTTCATACAGATGTATGGGGTCCCTCAAGGGACTATAGCATAAATGGATCCAGATATTATGTGTTGTTTGTTGATGATGCAACCAGGTGGATTACTTTGTATGTAATCAAGGATAAATCAGAAGTTTTCAAGACATTCAAACATTTTCATGCCTATGCAGAAAGGATCACAGGGCAAAAGCTTAAGAGGTTAAGATCAGATGGAGGGGGAGAGTATTTCTCTAAAGAGTTTGATGATTATTTGTGGAATGCAGGTATCAAAAGAGAAGTAACTTGCAGGTACTCCCCTCAACAGAATGGAGTAGCAGAAAGGAGGAATAGGACTCTTGTAGAGTTTGCAAGAGCCATGATGAAGGAAAAGAATTGGCCAAATTACTTATGGGCAGAAGCCATTAACACTGCAACATACCTTGTGAATAGGTTGCCTTGCAAAGCTTTGGATGGAGGAACCCCTTATGAAGCATGGTGGGGTAAGAAACCTACCCTTGATCATTGTAAGGTATTTGGATGTATTGCATATGCTTATGTTCCTTCACAATTAAGACATAAGCTAGAACCAAAAGCAGAGAAGTATGTGTTTATTGAATATGATGATAGACAGATGGGTTACAGGTTGTGGAATCCATCCACAAAGCAATTTCTTGTTACCAAAGATGTGACATTTGATGAGCAAAATACATGGTATGTAGGGTCACCAAATGATTTTACAGGTGTTGAAGAAATACAAAGGAAAGGAAAGGCAAAAGTAAAAGTGTGTGAAGAAATTGTTGATGAAGTTGACTCTAGAAGTAGAGTGCAGGATCATGTAGAAGAAGGGCCAAGATTTGATCCAGAATCAAATGAGGCTGAAACTTCGAGAAGTGCAAAAATAAGAAGATCTACAAGGGAAAGGAAAGAACCTATAAGGTATAGTTATGATACATCTTTCCTAACAACAAAAGATTATGCCTACATTGTGAAGACAGAAGAAGATCCAACTACTTATGAAGAAGCCAAAGGTAAACAGAATTGGGAGAAGGCAATGCAGGAAGAGTATGATGCTCTACTTGAAAATGAAACTTGGGAATTAGTACCAAGACCAAAGAATCAGAAGGTCATTGGATGCAAGTGGGTATATAAAACAAAGAGGTTTGCAGATGGTAAAGTGTCTAGATATAAGGCTAGACTTGTGGTCAAAGGTTATGCCCAAACTTATGGGGTAGATTATGATGAAACCTTTAGTCCTGTTGCTAAGATGTCTACAATTAGGACATTGATTGCTATTGCTGCTTGCAAGGGATGGAAATTATCACAATTGGATGTGAAAAATGCATTTTTAAATGGATACATTGCAGATGAAGTATATATGGAGCAACCAGAAGGCTTCATGGAATCAATTGGATCAGATTATGTGTGTAAGCTGAAGAGAGCTTTATATGGGTTGAAGCAAGCCCCAAGAGCTTGGAATTACAGATTGGTCAAGTTCTTGAATGAATGTGGATTTCAAGCATCAAAGGCAGATAGTAGCTTGCTAGTGAAGGCAAGTGAAAATGGATACATTTATATGTGCATTTATGTTGACGATATTATTGTTACAGGAACAGATGCTCAAGGAATCAATGAACTCAAAAGACAAATAGAGAAGGAGTTTAAGATAAGTGATTTGGGAAATTTATCTTATTTTCTAGGAATGCAGATTGTGTATACTCAACATGGAGTATATGTTTCACAAGAGAGATATTTGAAGAATCTTCTAGTCAAGTTTAACATGGAAGATTGCAAGACCTCAACTACACCATTGGAGGTAAATCATAAATTAAGCAGGTATGGAGGTGAAGAATTCAATGACATGAAGAAATATCAGAGTTTGGTAGGTAGTTTAATCTATGCTACCTTGACAAGGCCAGATTTATCATATGCAGTAGGTGTGTTGTCACAATTCATGCATTGTCCAAAGAAGACTCATTGGATTGCAGCCCAAAGGGTACTCAGATATATCAAAGGAACCCTAAGTGAAGGTTTGTATTATGGTTTCACTTCTGACACAAGAATCAAAGTGTTTAGTGATGCAGATTGGGCAGGTGACTCAGATGATAGAAGGTCTACTCATGGGTATCTCTGTTATGTTGGAGATAAGCTAGTATCTTGGTGTTCAAGGAAGCAACATACAGTTGCTTTATCATCCACAGAAGCTGAGTATAAGGGAATGGTAGAAGCTGCAAAGGAAGTAATATGGTTGAAGACCTTGATGAAAAGTTTTGAGACTGATCATAGTACTCCAATAATTTTTGGAGACAATATGAGTTCTTTGTATTTGGCAGCTAACCCTGTTTTTCATGCCAGGACTAAGCATATAGAGATTCAGTATCATTTCTTGAGGGAAAAGGTACTTGATAAAGAGATTGAAGTAATGTACACTCCAACAAAAGAACAAGTGGCAGATATGATGACAAAGAGCTTGGATGGACCTAAGCTACAGAGATTCAAGGAGATGGGAGGAGTGAAGAAGAATGGAATAATCACAATTAGTGATTGAGGGGGAGCTGTTGGAACAAGCCAATCACAAATTGGTGATTATAGAGATCTTGAAGAAGACTTATGGTCAGAATGAAGTGAAGGAAGATACTTATGAAAGTGAAGAAGATTTCAGGATGATGTCTTGTACACATATGTACATATAAGTGAAGAATCTTATAAGCTGAGTATAGCTAAGTCTTTAGGATGATTAGTAGCAATGTCATAGACGCGGGATGAGTCAAAAGTCATGTATATATAAGTTAATGAGGACAAGAAATATGTAAGAGAGTCATTTGTAGATGACAAACTTCAGAAAGAAGTGTAGAGAGTTTTTTTCCCAGAAAGTAGCGACGGGTTTTTCTCTGAGTGCTCTCTGTCTGATCACGTGGATCAGAAATCCTTTTGTACACATCTAATTGAGAAGCTAATGAAGCATGTCTAGAGTTTTAGAATCTAATTTTTCTCCTACTGTGAGAATGATCAATAGGAACATTCATATGTGAACTTTGGGAACTGAAGCCTGAGAGTAGCGCACTTTTCCGTCTCAGTATTTTGATCAGATCTGAGTGTATACTGTAAAGTTTTTGATGAGTGAGCACTTAAAATTTAAGTTAGAAGATAAGGAAGCTATGGTTAAAAGCATTTAGCAAAACGGGTTTTAGATTGGGAGAAATCAACTTAAGAAGTTGACTATGTCGAAGGTGCAACTTCTGAGAGACATTTTCTGACATGTCTTTGATCTTAATGATCAAATTAAACTTTTGGTGATTAGTTTTGAGAACTAATGATTGACATGTTTGCGCAAAGGTATTGCGAATACTTGTGCATCATTTGCTTGAAGAAATTTGAAACTTTATGCAGGTAATGAAGTGGATTCCTGAAGCAGACTTTCTGAAGTAGACACTTCTTCACTCAGAGAAGTGTTGCTTGAAGGTTTGGTAAAGAAGAACATTGTTTGTGTAAAGTTTGGTTTATAACTGACATAGAAGTGTTCTTAAGTCAGTATAGATCAAACCTTTGGAGATTAAGAGGTCTCCAACAATAGGTCCATAGCCACGCTTCTCTAATTTCCTCGCATGTTGCTTCAGTGTGTAGACTAAAACTAAGTCTCCTGCCTTCAATCCCTTATCTTTCACATGTGCATCAAAATATGCCTTTTGTCTTTTCTTAGCTGTGTATATTCCCACCGCAGCTCTCAGTCTTGTTTCTCCTAATCGCTCAAGGTCAAAGCTTCTAGATGAGAGCTCATGGCCGGTCCACTCATGCCCCTATGCTACTTTCAATGTAGGTATTAAGAAGTCCAATGGTAGCACTACATTCTGGCCAAATACCATCTGAAAGGGTGTGGCTTGCAGTATCGTTTTATAGGCCACTCGGTATGCCCAAACAGCATGGTGTAGCTGTTTGTCCCAGTCAGAGCGTTTATTATTCACTAATTTGGTCAGCACATTGCATAGAATCTTATTTGTGCTCTCGGCTTGGCCATTAGCTTGTGGGTGATAGGGGGCAAACTTCTTATGTACTACCAAGAACACTTGGAGCAGATTTTCAATAACTTCATTCAAGAAGTGAGTGCCTCTATCACTTACCAGCTCTATAGGTAGCCCGTATCTTGTGAACACATTCTCAAAAAGGAACTTAGCAGTTGTCTGAGCATCATTCTTTGTCGTAGCTTTTACCTCTACCCACTTGGTTAGATAGTCCGTGGCAACAATGATATACTCAGCATGGGAACCCTTTGCTGGGGGATTAATAGGACCTACAAAGTCTACTCCCCACTTAGAGAATGCTCGCCCACTCATCATAGGTTTCAGTGGCATTTCATCTTTGCGTATAGGATACTGAGTTTGCTGACAGACATCACATCTCTTCACATAGGTATGTGCATCCATTTGAATGGTAGGCCACCACAAGCCTGCAAACAGGATTGCTTTAATCACCCTATCTGGTGAGCAGTTTCCAAGATTTTAAGATACTCGCTCTCATGGACACATAATCTAAGGTAACCATCTTTACCACGCTTGTATAAATTATCACCAATGAGTGAGTAATCTAGAGCTTCTTGTTCTAGACTTCTTTGTCTAGCTAGTGTCATATCTTGAGGGAATGTTTTCATCCTCAGGAAGGATACTAGTGGTTCACTCCAATCTGGCACTATGGACACTTGATAAAGAGTGGCATGTTCCACAAGTGGTTTAGTGCAGCAGATTGGGCATTCCTTGCACAACCTTTGGACATCAGCTTCCATAGTCAGCCAATGCACTCCGAGTCTCCTTAGTGTTTGTAGGGTGCGTTGCTTTGAGTAGTGTTGCTCTAATGCACCTACGTGTGCTAATTGCAACCATTTAGCGTACTCATCCTCTTCCACACAACAAGCTAGGATCCCTTGATCTCTTTGTTTGTACATGCTTCCTGCCATGATGTGGTACTTCTGGGCTTTTACTACCTCTCTACCTTGAGTGTTTATGACTGGGTGATTAGGCCCGTATGTCAATACTGGCACTAATGGCTTAGCCCACTATGGCACCACTTCCAAATTAAACAAGTAAGCATCAGGAAGGTCATCTGACACTCCTTGTGGGGCTTCTCCAGATGTGAGCCTCGAGAGATGGTCTGCTCTCAAGTGAGTCTTCCCTTTCCTTACCACAACCTCGAAATCATATTCCATTAGCAAGAGAAACCATCTTACTAATCTACCTGTATTGCATGGCTTGTTTACGAGATATAACAATGCTTGATGGTTAGTAAAAAATTTAAACTTATTTGCAAGCAACTATTCCCCGTGGATTCTCTCTAGGTTATTGCATGATTTGAAGTAAAGAGGAGCAAAGTTCTTACTGTGAAGACTTGAAGTAAAGCTAAGACTGAACACCGGACTCGAAGTGAAGTTCTTGTTGTGAAGACCAAAGACAAGCTCATGGGCATCATTTTGCACTATATTTGAGAAGGCTATTTTGTATTGAGTGATCTGCACTCTAGGAGAGTAATTCTATATTATTCAGAGCCATTTGGTGATATCCACTTGTATATTAATCATGGTTAATGAGCATATTCATTTATTTAGCACTCTAAGTTTGGGATTTATTTTAGAGCATAGTATTTTCTTTTTCTCATTCACGACGCATATGCCCTACGACTTCGTTCCACACGATCGAGTGTTTTCTCTTTCATGCCATGGGCCTACAATGATACAATCACCCTACTAGGGCAAGGCATCCAACATGCAGATGCAGCTCGTCCAATGAGGGACAACCCACATCAGGGCCTGATCCATCTCTACGCCACTCCCCTTAGACCTCTTTCCTTCTTGCCAATAGCGGGGAATTGCCTTCTTTGTCTTCCCTACTACCTATTTTGTTGGTCACCCAAATCTTCCATCACCTTTGGAATGAAATACTCACGTGCATCTACTACCTAGTTGGACTCAGAGATCGTGGGTGATGCTTGATCAGTGGCAACAAGTAAACCTTGTAGGAGTTGTATATTAATAGGTTGAATCTGCTCAATGTCTTGTATCTAGGGTAGTTTCCTACTGCTCATCAATAAAAAGATTTGTGTTGTTTGCCTCTCAATTGGCATTCTCCAACCCTCTCTTATAATCACTAGCTTGAGGGGGGGTTCTTCTATGATTTTTGTAACATCATCTACCACTACTTTCAGGGTCAGATCAATTTGTCCAAGCAGTGTGTGTTGCATCCTTTTGCTTGAAATTGTATCTTTGAAGATACTTGAAACACTATCAACCACCATTTCTTATCGGATACCAGACTATCACTGAAACTTGAATCTTTGCTAGACAATGGAATTTCATAGAACGTCACTAAAGAATTTGCTAGTGTTTGCTACAAACCATGAATGATTACATACTATGGTGGCATTGCACTTTTTCTCATAGTACTCCTTCCTTTCCAACTCTAACCTTCACCTTCCTTGCACTATGGGATCCCTAATGCACTATTTATTCGAATGGGATTTTTACTACTTTGATACATTGGATAACTATCATCACACCATGTTATCAGCATGTATTTGACATTGACTTGTCCCCAATGGGATTGCCAACGTTAACCTTTGCTATTCAATATGGTTAAGAAAGAAGATAAGCTCATGAGGTTCTTAGGCTAGATGAATCGAGTAATGTTGGATCCATGTGTTTCTCCCAATAACATACTATGTAATCTTCACCAAATTATACAGAATAGATTACATTATTATGCTTCACAGAGTAACTAACTATTACTTAATCCAACAAGATAAAATACTTTAAACAACAACGTGCAACAATGTGCTAAAGTGAACTATTACTATGTGGTAGAACACAGACAACCTAGAATGTTCGATGCCTATTAATGACTTTTCTTTTGTCTCTCTACTCTCCACAGATAAGACAGAATGATGTCAACTATATGAAAAGTTACATTTTGGGAACTCTACCTCTTTGGCAAGTCACTTCGGGATAGTTTTACATAGGTGTTTGATAGCTAACAAATATTGAAAACAATCCTAGAGGGATTTCAGCATGACATCCACGCCCACTAAATGTGCACATCATCTCGATGGGCCAACTTACAAAATCTAACAGAATCATATCAAGATGATTTTGAAACTTTATTTAGTTTTTATGTTTTTCTTTTTCAATATTGAAACATGATCTTTTTATACAAACATAGGTTCTAAGAAAAATAAAAGAGGATTTTAAAGTACGTAATTCATAATGAGAAAGCCTATTTGGTGAGTATACTACCTTCAGAAATAAGTCGAATTGCACCTATAGAAATTACTATACTTTCCAATTATAATATTTGTTATTGACTCGTTTTGATGCTAGTCATAATTTGATATAAATGTTCTCATGTTTGGTTCCTATACACCTATCAAGAAATATAACTAGATCCACTATTGTGTAGCTATGCCTCCTATAGCCTGCATATGAATCTCAAAATTGGTTTGGAGACCACATCTAAATCATGAAAAACTATTTTTTTCTTTTTTTCTTAATCTTTTTATCTTTCTTTTCTTTTTCTTTTCCTCTTTGGAGAAACTATTAATGTATGCGTTTTCATTTACTTATTTTTCTTCACAACGTCTTTGTTAAAGGGGAAAGTCTTAACTCCTAATGAGAGCTAAGGATCGAGAGACATGCACTAGAAGGAGTCAATATTTCCCTTCATAAGTGTTTTTATAACTTCACATAGCCTAATCATATAAAATAAGTCCATCTTTCTACTAAGAGCCTCAAGTAAGAGTGTCCTATCTAGGTCCTCATAACAACTATATGGTATCCGATCCTACTTTCTCAAGTGCATACATCCCTATGAATGATTCTAATCATTTGTTATTGCAACTTAAAACCTTCTTCTATTTTCCAAAAACATCATGAAATGTAGCATGATATGCATGAAAATAAAAAATAGAGAATAAAATTGAAAATGGACAAATTAAATAAAGCACATTTACTTGATTTAATGTTGTTCAAGATCATCATCCTCTTCCAATACTTTGATCAATATCATACTCCTTCTCATTTCTATTCTTGAATAATTTTACTCTCTTCCCTACAATCAAAGAAGACACAGGCTCCCAAGAACCTCCTCACCTCATTGACCTTATGACATACCTCACAAATGTTTCTATTGGCATCAACTTTTTGCAGGTATGGCTTGCATCCATAATGTGCACACAGATGTCCTACAATAAGAACCTTGTTGACTCCAAAAAGAGATCTCTCTAGAGACAATTTTAGCCCTACCTCTTGGAATCTCTCAAAGATTTTCTCACAATCAAAGATATGGTCACTAATAGATTTCCTATAATCAAGAGCATCTAAATTCTCATCTTTCAATCTTTTCTCACATCCCTTTATCAGAATGTCATTAATAAAAGGCATATTGTTTGAAGGTATGATGTCATGTAGGACGCTCCATTCTTCGTTGGCATCGTGAAATACCTATTCAAATATGGCATTGAAGATGGTTCCAATATTTGGATGGATATCTTTTCCTTTAATAGCCTTATCAACTCAGGTAAGTGAGCCTTTGGGACTTGAATAGGTAAAATATTCCACGGTATATGTGGCATTGTAAAGATGATAATGGGCATAACTTGTTTCAGATCTGTATCTATCTCATGTTCAAGGTATTATGTATCTTTCCTTTGATATTTGTAGTAGATGGACCTATATCATGTGGTAAAAGAGCGAATGATTTTTTCATGTCTTTTGATAACTTGTATGAACTTTTCTTTCTCTTTTCTTCAAGAAATGCTCTCTCTCCAAACTTTATCTACTTAACAATCTCCTCAATAAAATGATGCCCTAAAAGCTCTCATATTCTTACCATAGGGTCATTTGACACTCTTAGATACTTTTCATAAGTACCACTTGGTAATCGTTGAGCTATCGGTTTTATTTTCTTCTCAACATTCTTGTACTTTGTATTTACAATCACTTCATGTTTTTGCAAAAACTCGATAATCAATTCATATTCTTGAATAGAACTAAGCACGATGATTTCAAATTTTTGGTTTCTTTGAAGTGCCTCCTCAAATTCTTATAGAACATTGGAACTACTTTCCAACTCAATTACATTTTCAATCTTTTCATTGGGTAACATTAAAATGAAAATTTTTGTATTGTTTTTAATGTATTTTTCTAAATTTATTTGAAATGCTTTGATTTTGTAAATAAAGCAACTTGAATGCAGAAGAATATATAGAAAAACTTTGAAATAATTTATAGATTCCTATGGGACATCAAACCACTTCCCATTATTGTCTTTCTCAACACTAGATCCTAGCAAAAATTTTGATCATAATAAGTCCCATACTCTTTCACCATTGCATAATCATTGCACTCATGATCATGAGAGTTAATGGGGTGTTTTTGTGGACTCCATATTTCTTGCATGGTTTTCAAATATTCATGACTTGTAAGGAGTTCAATCTAGATCTTGATTGAATTCTTGCATAAGTAGATCCATCATCCATTGCTTTTCTCTCCATTTTCATTTTGGCTATGAATGGTTTCCCAAGTATAGATTTGTACAAACAATTGTCTTGGATAAAGAAGTGGAATTCCTTAGAAATACCTCTGATTTTCATAGGTACAAAAAAGCATGCTCGTAGTAATGCTCAAAGCCATTATCAGCAATCCTCATCTTTCAGCCATGCTCCTTGTCTATGGGTGATCTAAACTTGTCATAGAAATTCTTGGATATCACATTTATCTCTGATCCTGAATCAATCAAGGACAAAGCTAAATAAGAATCTCCATCATTTCTTAATATTACTTTTATTCACTCTCATGCTTTGTTGTCTCATTGTGAGGTTTGATCAATCCTAGAGAGTTTCTATTTTCTTGACATATCACAAACTCATCAACTTCCTCATTAGAGGAGTCACATAGTGCAACTCCTTCATTCATAGCCTCAGTGCCTTTAGATGCCTCTCCCATTTCTATGTCCTTAGGTAACGGGGATCCTTTTCTCTTTATTTGTCTAATGAAACTATCCTTGAACTTAGGATTCCCAATGGAGAAGACCTATTCCAAGGACATGCTCACTTGAATTTTTAGTAAGAATTTCCTTCACATTCTTTTTCTTGTGAAGCTTTGAAATTAGCATAGCTTTAGGAGTTTTCTTCTTCTCTTTATTTTCACTTTCTTGAATATTTTTCAGTCTTTTCACTAGTCTTTTGGTTATTTTCATTCATTCCCTCTCTTATTTCCTTTCCTCTTCTTGAGAAGTTATAGGCTCCTCAAAGTGTACTTTCTTTTTAGTCTTTTGAGCATTTTCCTCTTTATTCTTACTTTGTCTTCTTGTCTCCATTATTTTGGCTCAATCTCATCTTGCATTTCATCTCTTCTTCTCTTATCCTCAACATTAGTTATGTGTGAGTAGATAAAGAACTAATCCATCAAAGACTACTAGGTAGTCTTCTATATGATTGTGTATCTAGCTTTGACTAGGGCTTCAATTAAGTGATTCTTTTGTGGTGTGGCCTGATTTCTTCTTCATTTCCTTCTTTTGTCGCTCTAGCTAGGGTCCCAATGTGCTACCATTTGTACTTGATAGATTCTCATATAACTTCATCATTCCTCCCTTCCCCTAATTAAAAGTAGAGGATGCCAAATCTTGAACTCACAAAGTTTTTTTATCTATGTCAATTACTAATTGGTGTTCCTTAGCCTGTTTCAACTCTTCACATGCATAGGAAAAAGTGTTCCTATGCATCACATCAAACACACCTCTTTGCTCCTCTGAATTTCCTAGTTCCTCATCTATCAAAGGCCCAATACGTCTCTAATACATGGTCTGAACTCATGGTGCAAGGGTTTTTTTTGCAATGGGCTCGAGGTGTAGCTTGAGGTTTGTGTATCCCTACATATTAGGCATTGGCATTGTATTTCCTTGGGATGGATCTGTGTACATAGTACTTGATTGAGCAAGGGTAACCCTTGGAATACACCTTATTGTGTACATTGACCATCTCTTTGGATAGAGATGCCTACATCATCATCTTTTTTTCTATCTACTTGCTTAGGATCTCTAATTGCAATTTGAGTCGTGTATGTGATGTGGATGCAACATTAGACATAGCTTCTACTGTAGAGACATTTGGTCCGATTCGAACCACTATTTCTCGTGGCTGTAACACAACACTTTATGGGAGTCTATCATAAAGCAAACCCTATTGTTGCCTCATCTCGGTAGCTTCCTCTACTTCTCTTCTAACTATGGCCCAATTCTCAATCATTCCAAATCTCTTTCCAACCTCCTCAATCCTTCTCTCAATTTTTGTCCTGTCCTCAAGTTTTAAAATCTTGAGAAATGAAATTACCAATTCAAGCTTCAAAGAGTCTAGGTTAGCCTAAGGAAGCTGAGCATACCTCCTCAAGAACTTGTTCAGTAGGTGTATCAGAGATGCACTAGGCTTTTGGGAATGAAACCGTCATAGAAAACCTTCTCTATTGTGTTGTCTGAAATCTTCTAAATAGAAGATTTTATGTACTTCATTTCTAAAATCTTTCAAATTCTTTCTATGTGAACTAAGATGGATACTAAGATTAATCATGATACTACCGGAGTGTAGAAATGAGTCAACATTTCTTCGAGTATCCCATGCATCTGAGCTTGTCTTCAAATACATTCAAGTACTTAGTTACATTTAACCTAGTAATCATCCCCTTATCTCTTCACATAGCTTGAACTTATCCAGCCCCTTATGTTTCTATCATCAGATCTTTGAATACTTCCTCCATATCTTTCTTCTGATTTGGCCTAGTGTGTATGACAATTTCTGGGATAAGGGGCTCATGTATTTCTCTTAACTTACAGAGAGCTCCGAGAATAGACTACATGAGTCTCGATCCAGGAGGTGAAGGTAGGTCTAAAGCTCTCTTTCTAGATCTCAATTCAACTAGCTAAGTGGACTTTACTTTTAGGATCATAGTGATTTGTGATTTTCTTGAGTTATTTAGTTTCTTTTAGGCTTCGATCAACTCTAGCAACCTTTCCTTTGACTTTCATCTCTTGAATTTTATTTCACTTGAGCTTCCTTCTTGATCTTGGTTGCTGGAATTGCTTTCTTTCTTGAACTTGATCCCTCTTAACTCCCTTTCTTAATTTTAAATTTGATTTTTCTTTTTAATTTTTATTTTAAAGTTTAATGTGTTATTAAGATTAATTTTCTTCTTTTTATGATATTTTGAATGTTTTTGTTCTTTTTATCTAAGTTATGATGGTTTACATTTTTTAATCTAAGTAATGATTAAAAAGAAAGTGCTCAAAATGAACCATTTAGGCTAAATGGAGAATATGAGTGATCAATTTCAAGCAAAAAATCATGTAGCAATGCAGATATATGCAAAACATCAATAAAACATATACCTAGAACTCTAATATGAAGATGAGGGCATGGGTTCATGGAGTGAAAAGTATTTTTATATTTACTTTTTGAAACACCTAAATGAAATTGTTTCTAAATGTGCATCCAAAGTGCTTTCTCTATTTTTTGACAGTGTGGGTGGTGACTCAAGAATCTCCAGCTCTAGGGCAACTACCTAGCTTCATGTCAGGTTTGTTGGAGGAGATGGGGGATAGTATCTTGAGATGAAGTGGTGTTCATTAAACCTACTTCACACCAGCCAAGAACAATTGTTGGAGAGTGTAGTGGGCCTCTTTAGCTTGCTTATGATCATAAATAATCACCTATGATGTTTGGAACATGATCCACTAATCAATGGATCAAAATAGATAGGTAGCAAATTGATCTAAGGTCATAGAATTGCTATTTAAGTCTCTAAACTTATTCATTATTTTTAAGAGTGCTTTGAGCATGATAGCAATTAGCCTAATTCCTTTTGTTCATATCTAATTAACTTAGATAGCTACCAATCATGATTGATTTCAATAAAAAAGATGAACTACATGCTGAGCATGATGTTTAAAAAATCGTAGGACTTCCTCGATATTTTTGGGATGCATTAGAGTATAGACCAGAGAGTAATGAAGTGAATATATATCGTGATTCAAAAAAGCAATGATAATGAGATTTTGTAGCTATAAAGAAGACAATATATTGAATTTATGACTCTTAAAAAAATCACTAATGATCAATTATACACTGAGAACAAGCTTTGAGAAGATCACTCTACTCATGTATTCATGGGAGAGAAGTGAAGTAGAAATATAATGAAAATTTATGTATTAGATCACATAGAAATACAATGTCATTGGCAATAATCTATTGCATAATGTGAGGAAAGTGATTAATCTATATAGTGAGCTCTCAAATCACAATGTATTCTTCTCACTTCATCTCCTAATCAATGCATTATTACCTGTATCTTTTTTATCTACTTTTATAGTTGATTTTGGAGCCAATCGTTTAGATTCAAATTAAAAAGTTCACCTAAAATTAAATCCTAAACTATAGGATATATTATCTCAACAATCAACTACCAAATGAGTCAATATTTGATGCTTCATAACTCCTCATGGAAGTAAACTTCTAAGGTAAATGTAATTGGTTTTACAAGGGATTGATCATATAAGGCTTTATGAGAAATATGCAAATTATCCAAGTATGTGGGCTTGGATTCTCTTGCACCAATAGCTCCCCCTCAAGCCTAACATGCTTAGTCTTTATTCCTCCTTGATCTCCTGCCAACCAATTATCAACTTGAACTTGTTCATGCTGGCTCCATCCAAAGGCTTTGTACGTATATCTCCACATTGTAAATGATTTGATACATAAGGCAATTTAATGTCCTTGCTAAGTAGTTTATCCTACATAATGATAGTGTACTTTAATGTGTTTAGTCCTTGCACGATATATGGGAGTAGTAGCCAAATGAAGTGAGCTAGTGTTGTCTCCAAAAATTATTGGAGTGTAAGAGTGTAATACCATTGGTGTAGAGTTGTTTTAGCCACATAGCTTCTTGAGTTGCATTTGTTAAATATATATTTTCTTCCTCAGTACGTTAGAATGCCACAATTGGTTTCTTCTTAGACGACCATGATATAAGCTTTGAGCCTAGAAAAGACAAGTATCCTAAGGTACTCCTCCTATCATCCTTGGAGCCAGTTGAATCTGCATCAAAATACATCTTTATGTCCAACTTGAAAGTGAATGGGTAAAACAAACCTTCATTTATGGTACCCTTTACACACTTTAGCACCCTCTTGGCAGCTTCCATATGAGACTTTCTTGGTGCATGCATAAACTAGATTAATATATTTACTCCATAAGCAATGTCTACTCTTGTTAGGGTTGCATAGTTATGACTCTCAACAAGTTTTTGGTAACCTATAACATCCTCAAGAAGTTCTCCTTCATGACAGTTAAGCTTATGATTGAGTTCCATGGGTGTACCTGAAATTTTGGTGTTATCCATCTTTAATTTTACCAACATATCATGGATATATTTCTCTATTATATCATGGATATATCATGAATTTTACCAACATATCATTGATATATCTTGGATATATATTATTAGTTGAGCTTTAACCTACTTGATGCCATTAGCAACATTCCCTCTAATGATAATGTGATCCACATAGACACATAAGTAGATAACTTCTGAATTGGTCTTCTTTATAAATAAAGAAAAACCTGCTTTGCTAGCCACAAATCCTTGATCATGCAAATAAGTGACAAGCCTATGATTCCAAGCTCTAGGAGCTTGCATTCAGCCATAGAGTGTCTTTCTTAGCTTGCATACAAAACCTAGTTTATCCTTATCTTTATATCCTAGTGGTTGAGCCATGTACAATTCTTTTGAGATCCATCCATTTAGGAATGCATTCTTAACATCTAATTGATATAGGTTCCAATTCTTGAAGCATCAATATTTACCAAAACCCTACTTGTTGGCATCTTGGCCACAAGTGAAAAGGTTTCTTCACAGTCCACTCCATGGATTTGAAAAAACCCCTTTGTTACTAACCTTTCCTTGTACCTGTTTATAGAACCATCCTTTCATGGAAAAAGGAAACCATCCTGCACCTTACATTCAATGTGAATCCTATAAATCATGATTGTTTTAGAAATCAGGAGAAACCAATGCTTCCATTGTGTTCAAAACGTGCCAAAACCCTAAGATTGATTTTCTATTTGCTAAATTCTGACATTCTAAGGTCTTGATCGATTTACTAACATCATTGATGACATCATCAACTCGCAACTGCCCTTGGGAACCAGCCTTGAAAAACTATATAAGGAGGGGTTGGCCACATTCATAATCAGTCTTACCAATACTAGTCTTGGGAGCTCAAGGAGTCGCGACCGCCAAGTAAGTACTATTCAAGTTCTAGTTCTAGTTCTTGTCTTGTTCCTTGTTCTAGTTTAGTTCTTGGACATTCTATCTTGTCCTCTTGTAATCTCATAGTATGAGATCCTGTCGAGATCTTTCTTGTATCTATTTCATCTCCCAGAAGGGAGCTCTTGTAATCCAAATATCTTGTTTCATACTTATGATCCCGGGTTGTGGGATCTCCTATATCATCTGTGGTCGAGTTATTCATACCTATCAGTCTCGAGTTGTGGGACATCTTGTATCCGTCATGTATTCTTGTATTGTTTTCCCTTTGTGGGTGTTCTTGTAATTAAAAGTGTATTTCCGAAATCTTGTCTAGTGTAGTTAGAGAGCACAATCTAGTGCTCCCTTGACATTTTTGGCAAGACTACGCAAGAACATTGATGAAAATCTAGCAAAGGGGTTTATCAAACACTCGAAGCCTCCAACAGGAGCTCCTATTTTATTTGTAAAGAAGAAGGATGGGACTCTCCGCATGTGTGTAGACTATCGTGGATTGAATAAAGTCACTATAAGAACACATACCTGCTACCACTTATATTAGAGCTCTTGGAACGCCTTGGAAAAGCAAAATTCTTCATGAAGATTGATTACAACCTTGTCAAGATCAGAGAAGGAGACAAATGGAAGATAGCATTTCAAACAAAGTATGCCATTTTGAAAATGTAGTTATGCCATTCGGCCTTACAAATGCTCCAGTTGTCTTCCAACATATGATGAATGATATCTTTCCAGAATATTTAGATGTTTTTGCTGTAATATACCTTGATCATATCTTGATATTCTCCAACAAACTAGAGGATCACGAATGTCATGTAAAGATAGTCCTAGAGAAACTAAGAGAAAAAGGATTATATGCAAAATGGGAGAAGTGCTCTTTCCATAAGAAAGAAGTGGAAGTTCTAGGGTACATTGTATCAGATAAAGGAGTTTGTATGGACCCTAAGAAGATTCAAATAATCCTTGATTGGCAACCACCTTCATGTGTTCGAGATGTGCAATTTTTTATGCGGTTTGCCAACTTCTATAGGATATTCATCAAAGATTACTCCAAGATAGTGACACCTCTTACCAAGCTTATACGGAACTCCAAATTCTCATGGACTGAAGAAGCATAAAAAGCATTTCAGACCTTGAAATTAGCATTCACTACTGCCCTTCTTCCTAGAGACAAATGCATCAGGCTTTGCCCTTGGGGCCATTCTCTCACAATACGGAGATGATGGACATGTTGGAGACCTCTAAATCTCCAAAGGTTTGATCGATACTGATTTAAGAGCACCTCTATATCAGTTATGGACCAAACTTTATACAAATGTTACCTTCATTTATCAAATCTTCAATTATCACTTCTCTAAGTGAGAATCTCTCTTCTTCAAGAAGTCTGCTTCAAAGATTGACTTCATTACCTGCACATATCTTCAAACTTCTTCAAACTAATGATGCACATATCTCCATGCTACCTTTGTGCAATCAAGTCAACCATTAGTCCTTCAAAAGAATCATTAAAACTTTAATTTGATCCTTAAGATCAAAATTATGTTAGAAATTGTCTTCCTAAACAAGCGACTTTGACATAGCTAACTTCTAAGGTTAATTTCTCACAGCACAGATCCCTTTTTGCTAAATTCTCTTAGCCATAGCTTCCTTACCTTCTAAATTAGATTTTGAATGCTGATTCATCAAAAACTTTACACTATGCACTGAGATCTAAGCAAAACATTGACACAAAAAAGTGTGCGACTCTGAGAGGTCTACCTACAGACTTTACATACACATGTTCCTATTGATCATACTCACAGCATGAAAGGAGTTAGACCATAAAACTTTGAACATAGCTTCATTAGCTTCTAGATTAGATGTGTACAAAAGATTTCCTAATCCACATGATGAGGCTAAGAGAAATCAGAGAAAGACTTGATGCTAACTCGTGAAGACGACTCTCTACACATCTATCTCAATGACACTTGGCTTCTAATGACTCTCTCATGTATTTCTTTACATCATTGACTTATATACATATGATTCTAGACTTATCCCGTGTCTATTACATTACTCCTTATCATCCTAAGGATCATCTACACTCATAGTATAAGAATTCCTATCTGTAATGTACATATGGATACAAACTTCACTTCAGAGATCTCTTCACTTTCTCAAATGACTTCTTTCACTTCAATCTGATCATTGACATGCTTCAAGCTCTTTATAATCATCAATTTGTGATTTTTTTGTTCCAACACCTCCCCCTCAATCACTAATTGTGATTATTCTATTCTTCTTTACTCATCTCTTTGAATCTCTGTAGCTTAGGTCCATCCAAGCTTTTTGTTAACATATCTACAACTTGCTCTTTTGTTGGAGTATAAAATACTTCAATCTCTTTATCAAGTACCTTTTCCCTCAAGAAATGATACTGAATCTCTATGTGCTTAGTCCTGGCATGAAAAACAGGGTTAGCTGCCAAATACAATGAACTCATATTGTCTCCAAAAATAATTGGAGTACTTTGATTAGTTCCAAAACTCTTCAACAAGATCTTTAACCATATCACTTCTTTTGCAGCCTCTACCATTCCTTTATACTCAGCTTCTGTGGATGACAAAGCAACTGTATGTTGCTTCTTTGAGCACCTAGAAACTAATTTATCTCCAATATAAAAGAGATACCCATGAGTAGACCTTCTATCATCTGAATCACCTCCCCAATCTGCATCACTAAACACTTTGATTCTTGTATCAGAAGTAAATCCATAATACAAACCTTCATTTAGAGTTCCCTTGATATATCTGAGTACCCTTTGAGTTGCAATCCAATGAGTCTTTTTTGGACAATGCATAAATTGTGATAACGCACCTACTGCATATGATAGGTCTGGCCTTGTCAAAGTAGCATAGATTAAACTACCCAAACTCTGATATTTCTTCATATCATTGAATTCTTCACCTCCATATCTACTCAGCTTATGATTTACCTCCAATGGTGTGGTTGAAGGCTTGCGATCCTCCATGTTGAACTTGACTAGAAGATTCTTCAAGTATCTCTCTTGTGTAACATATACTCCATGTTGAGCATACACAATCTGCATTCCTAAGAAATAAGATAAGTTTCCCAAATCACTTATCTTAAACTCCTTCTCTATTTGTTTCTTAAGCTCCTTGACACCTTGAGCATCTGTACCTGTGACAATAATATCATCGACATAAATACACATGTATGTATATCCATTTTCACTTGCCTTCACTAGCAAGCTACTATCTGCCTTTGATGCTTGATATCCACATTCATTCAAGAACTTAACAAGCCTCTAATTCCATGCTCTTGGAGCCTGCTTTAAACCATACAAAGCTCTTTTGAGCTTACACACATAATCTGATCGAATTGAATCCATGAAATCTTCATGTTGTTCCATGTACGTTTCATCTGCAATGTATCCATTCACAAATGCATTCTTCACATCTAATTGTGATAACTTCCATCCTTTACAAGCAACAATAGCAATCAATGATCTAATTGTATGTTGGTGCAGGACAATCAACAATTGATGTTTTGATGAAGAATTGAAGCTAAGGAGTGAAGAAAAGATCAAGTTGTGAAGCATGAAGGAAGGGCACATCCAGAAGATGAAGATGTGTACACATATGTACATTAATTCAGAGATAGTTTACTTATACTTTTGTATAGTCATGAGCTTGTAAATATTTTGATAATATATACAAAGGAAAATGTGAGGGCAAATAGATGAGAGTATAGAATACAAGAATTCAGAAGAATTAGGTGTGATTAGACACTTGAGAAGTGTGAAGATTAGCTCTCTCATCCAGATGTAAAGTTTTCTAGTAGTGGAAGAAAAATTGCGCCCGATGTTTCTGTGCACTCTCGTTTTGTGCTTAATCATTTCAAGAACCCTTTTATAGACGTCTAATTTCATAGTTAATGAGTCTATGGTTTAAAGTTTGAGAGCCTAATTCTAAACACGCTGTGAGAATTATGAGTAGGAACATTCATATGTGAAGAAGTGTTCACTATTTTCTGAAACAGGCACATTCTCGATGGTCAAAGATTTGATCATTTCTCAGTGCACAGTTAAATTTCTGCATGAGTGAGGAGTCAAAATCTAAGTTGGAAGGTAAGCCATCTATGGCTAAAAGCATTTGCACAAGTGGGTTCTAGATTAAGAGAATCAAGTGTTAGAAGTTACAAGTGTCCGAATCGACTTCTCAGAAGAGCATTTTTAGACATAGGTGACTTGTTGAGTTCATTTCTCAAGATCTATTGAATCTTTTGGAATGATTTAACTTGGAAGAGGTGTGTAAATTATAGGCAACACATTGTCCAACGTTTATCAAAAACTTTACACAATTGATAAGTCAATGAGTGAGTTATGTGCAGTAGACTTTCTATAGAATCATCTTCTTCACAGTTTGATTGAAATTTTGATAATTGATCATTGATCCTCTAAAATTGGTGAAGGTTTTGAGTTATTCTTGATATAGAGGTGCTCTAATTTCAAGATTAGCTTGTTCTTTTGGAGATTAACACTCTCCATCAGTGGTATCAGAGCAAGAAGTACAAAAATAAAAGAAAGGAGGACCCCGACTACTACAGTTGTAAAGAAGTCAATCCTGAAGGTTCAAAAGGTGAAGCTTGAGAGAAAAGCTTGAGAAGGAGGCCATAAGACATCAAAGAAGACAAAGGAGTATCATCCAAAGTAAAGGTACATCTATTACTCATAAAGTTTGAAGAATTCAATACACAGGCTGAAGAAAGGATGGGAGATTCTCTTGAGATAGAGAAGTTGGATAGAGAGAACTATCCACATGGTCAATGAGGATGGAAGCTCATCTTATGAGCAAAAACTTGATAGGTTATATTACAGGTGAAGAAGAAAAGCCTCAGTTCAGAGATCCTAGTGTTCCAACTAGGGAGGAATTATCAAATTTGAAGTCTTGGATGAAGAGAGATGCTCAAGCTAGGAGCATTATCTATATGGCAGTCAATGACTACTTGCTACCTCACATTAGAGGTCTTGAAAGTGAAAGTGATATATGGAATGCTTTGGAGGAGCATTTCCAAAACACTACAAAGTCAAGGAAGGCATCCTTGTGGGCAGAGTTTACCACATTCAAGAAGAAGGCATCTCAATCCATCTCAGATTATGTAACAAGAATGAAGGACATTGCAGATGCATTAGGAGAAGTTGATGAAGATATTGAGGAGGATAAATTGGTAAGGCAAATGCTCATAGGTTTGAGAGGTGATGACAAATGGAAGCCATTGATTTTGTCTACTGAATTATCACTTGATCATTTTACTCCTGACTTAAATCAGTTGCTAAAACACATGTTAACCTTTGAGCAGGATGTCAAAGGTGAAAGTGATAAAAGTGCAGGTCAAGCAATGTATTCAAAGGATAAGAAGAAGAATATCAAAGGGAAGCAGCAAGCAAATGAAGATGAAGGTAGAACTAGCCAAGCTAAGTTCCGAAGAGGAAGAGGAGGTGGCAAAGGTAGAGGAAAAGGCAGGAGTAATAAAGATGGAGGTCAAAGCTTGCTGGATTTGTGGTAAGACAAATCACTTAGCTAATGAATGTTGGCATAATACTCAGAGTAATGGTGGATATAATCAGAATTTTAATTCAAGACGAATGTCAGGGGAGCACTAGATTGTGCTCTCTCACTACAGTAGACAAGATTTCAAAATAGAATTCTAATTACAAGAACACCCATGAAGGAAAAACGATACAAAAGTATATGACTGATACAAGACATCCCACAACTTGACTGATAAGTGTGAATAACTCAGCTAGAGATGATACAGGAGATCCCACAACCCGAGATCGTAAGTATGAAAAAAAGATATCTCGATTACAAGAATTTCCTTTAAGGAGATGAACTAGATACAAGAAGTAACTCTACAAGATCTCGTACTACGAGATTACAATAGGATAAGAAAGGATGTCCACAATACATGACTAGAAAAGACTAGAGCAAGAGACAAGACCAAAACTTGAACTTGAACTTGAACTTGAACTAGAACTTGAACTGGAACTTAAAAGTACTTACTTGGTGATCACGACCCCTTAAGCTCCCAAGACTGGCATTGGAAAGATTAAGAATGAATGTGGCCAACCCCTTCTCATATAGGTTTCCCAAGGGCGGTTACGAGTTGATGATGTCATAAATTGGGAAACAAGACCTCCCGGTGTCAAAATTCAGCAAATAGACATTCGATCTTGGGGTTTTTGCATGTTCCATATGCAATGTAAGCCTTAGTTTGTGAAAAATCTAAGCTAATCATGAGATATGGAAATTCACATAGAATTTAAGGTTTAAAAAGGTTTCCTTGTCCATGATAGACATTGAGTGTAGAGGTGGTTGCAATGGTAGCATGTAAGGCATCATGGCTAGAGATGCTACTTGCAGATCTAGGTGTGTAAGTGCAAAATCCTATTATCATTCATTGTGATAATCTTAGAAGAATACAACTAGCACAAAAACCTATTTTGCATGCTAAAACAAAGCATATCGAGGTACATTATCACTTCATCATAGAGAAGGCATTAGTAGGTGATATAGATCTTGTTTATGTGAGAAGAGATAAGCATGTTGCTAATATTTTCACTAAAGCACTTAGATCAGAGAACGTGAAGAAGTTTTCGAAGATGCTTGGATTAGAGGACATGATGTTGAGCTTGAAAGGGAGTGTTGACATATCAGGTTCAACATGTGTGATCTAGGATGAGACATATCACTTTTCATTTCTCTAACATGTATAGTGTCACTATAGTGGTCACATTAGTATATGTTAGGGATACTTTCATTGAGCTTTACTAGATTTATCAACCAAGAGTGATGGAACATCTCTTTTCTTCTAGCTCACTCATTCATAGACATTAGGATTTTCCTTATGTATTTCTCTTTATAAATTGCACTTGTTGTATTGTTGCTTTTAGGTCATTCTTGTACATTCCTTTTATGTAATGAAGAAGAAGAAGAACATCATTCTTCCTTGCCTCAATCTATGTTTGTTCTCCTCTTTGGTTGTATGAGTAAGTGTGAGATCTCTCTTACCTGCTTCGTCAACAAAGGGGTGTCAATGCTGCCCTAGATGAAGTGCTGACTTGCTCTAACACCAATTGTTAGAGTTTTGACATTTGCGGAAGCATGTGAACAATACAAGGAAGACGAAGAAGATTGGAGCACAACACACAATATTGAATGTATTACCACTATAATGTACAAAGATAAGTGATCCATTAGGGTTATAGGCCTATATACATGCTGGGGAAAAACCCTCCTAAAGAGAGAAAAATTACCTCGGTGCTCCTTGTGTGCTCGTACACATCAATACCTAAATATATCAGCAAATTTTATATTTTATATTGGCTTTAATCTGATGCATTGTGTTGATCAATTGTTTGATTGAATGTGTGATGATAAATAATTCATTTTGTACATTAGACTTGTATATTTAACCTGAATATAACAAATAACTTCTAAAAAATCCAAACCCGAGTTCTATTTTAAACCAAACCCCATCAAAACTCCATTTTATGCTCAAATGATAATTCAAAAACCCATGTGTATATCAAAATTTAAGTAAGAAACCCTAGGTAATTTTACCCTTTAATACCCTAACTGAGTGGTATCTTTAGCCTATCAAAATATTGAAACTAACCCATGAAATGCTAGCTCAAACACGCTCAAAACTAATCTTTAACCCTCAGAAATCTAGCTTTGAACCCTTAGAAACCTAGGGAGAGAGAGAGAGAGACAGAGAGAGAGAGAGAATTAACATATGAAAGAGAGAATCAAGCACACAATGGTGCAGATTGAAAGAAAGAGAGAGAGTTAGTGATAGAATTTTAATGAGGAAGCTCAGGTCGGTGCTTGATCTCTAGAGCGAGATGTTCTTCATCATGGTAAAAAAAACGTATATCTACAAGTTTTAGGAAAATTTCTATCGTCGACACCTTCATCTAGCCATCTTTGGTCATATATGAGACCTTGCACAATGCTACTCAGAAGCAAGCCACTATGGACTCGTCATTTGAATTGATAAGAAATGTTGATAAAAGTCCTCTTAAAGAATGTGTTAGATTTAGCTTGTGCTTATAATGCTAGCATCTTCATCGATAGGTGAGTTGAAAGAGAGAGGTGAGTTGATCGATAGGTGCACAATGCTACTCAGAAGCAAGCCACTATGGACTGGTCATTTGAATTGATAAGAAATATGGTTGATTAAAGTCCTCTTAAAGAATGTGCTAGATCTAGCTTGTGCTTATAATGCTAGCATCTCCATCCGATAGGTGAGTTTCTACTCAGAAGCAAGCCACTATGGACTGGTCATTTGAATTGATAAGAAATATGGTTGATAAAAGTCCTCTTAAAGAATGTGTTAGATCTAGCTTGTGCTTATAATGCTAGCATCTCCATCGATAGGTGAGTTGGTCATATATGAGACATTGCACAATGCTACTCAGAAGCAAGCCACTATGGACTGGTCATTTGAATTGATAAGAAATATGGTTGATAAAAATCCTCTTAAAGAATGTGTTAGATCTAGCTTGTGCTTATAAATCTAGCATCACGTATCGATAGGTGAGTTGTGCTTATAATGCTAGCATCTCCATCGATAGGTGAGATGCTAGCATCCTGCATGGCTTCTCTCCATTCTTTCTTCGTATTCACCTCCTCAAATGAAGAAGGTTCTTCTCCCATAGAGTCTTTAGTGATATACATAGAATGCTTGGTGACTAATCATTTCATAGAAATTTACTACAACTCTCTCTTTCTCTCTCTCTTTATCTCTCTATCTCTCTCTCTTTGTCTCTCTCTTTCTCTCTCTCTCTCTCTCTCTCTCTCTCTCGGTAGTGACCCTTCTCTTTGATCCATCCATATCCATCTTTCTCTTGATCTTGTGTGTATCCTTCTCTGATTCCATTGACACATTCATCTTTGCATGATCAGAGCTCCACAATAGTACCAATACAACCAATAATCGAAGTGGATGGATTTTCTCCATATCACCGACTCACCATTTGTCTTCTCTCAGCAAAAACCATCTTTTCTTTCATCTCTCTCTCTCTCTCTATCTCTCTCTCTCTCTCTCTTTTTGGGATATATATAGTAGCACTAAATCTTCCATTTCTCTTTCTCTCTCTCTCTCTCTACACACACTACCTATCTCTCATTTCATCATAACTCCTTCAATTTTTTCCAAAACTAAGGCTCTACTATCTTTCTGTAGACGATGATCCCTCTGAATATCTCAATGCAATACTAGTCAACATCCATGAACATCGATTCTCCTTTGTTCTTCTAGGAAAGAGCTCTCTTAGCATCCTATAATAGTCTCTATAGAAATTAGAACACATTATAAGCACCTATCGATGGAGATGCTAGCATTATAAGCAGAAGCTAGATCTAAACACATTCTTTAAGAGGACTTTTATCACTCACCTATCGATGGAGATGCTAGCATTATAAGCACCTATCTCCCTTTCAACTCACCTATCGATGGAGATGCACAATGCTACTCAGAAGCAAGCCACTATGCATTGGTCATTTGAATTGATAAGAAATATGGTTGATAAAAGTCCTCTTAAAGAATGTTTTAGATCTAGCTTGTGCTTATAATGCTAGCATCTCCATCGATAGGTTGAGTTCATTGATAGGTGATTTGAGGCACTTGAGGAGAACAGTAATTGGAATCTGTCCCCAAGAAGCTGAGCATGAAAGTAACAGGATCCAGGTGGATATATAAAATCAAGAAAAATTTGGATGTGTCAAGGGAGGACTAGATTGTGCTCTCTG